>JAQMYJ010000036.1:29909021-29929928 GCA_030014305.1 Clarias laeviceps | reverse complement strand
ATCTGGCAAACTAATTATCACACGTGTCTGAGATTCATTTCAGTGATCCAAAGAGCCCCGAGACACAACACCATCCAGGAGTTTAGTTTAAAAACTAAACATTTAATGTTTATGACACTTAAATCCAATTTGCATAATAACTTGGAACGTAGTGTATATAAGACATATTTTCTGTGTAGTAGATCAGACAAACGCGAGTGGTCTGATCTACTGTATAAAAGCCGTCAGTGGTCTGATTTACTCAATGTCATCTGTTGTCTGATCTACTGGATATAGGCTGCCAGTGGTGTGATCTACTCTATAAAGACATACGTTGTCTGATCTATCCTACAAAAAATATATATCAGTGGCTTAATCTACTGTATATAAGACCTCTGTAGTCTGATCTATTCTACAGAAAATCTGAGTGGCTTGATCTACTGTATATAAGCTGTCAGTGGTCTGATCTACTCTACAAACACCTGTTTTCTGTAGTCTGATCTATTCTACAAACAAATATCAGTGGCCTGATCTCCTTTAGGCTGATTGTTGTTTGATCTACTGTATATAAGAAATCAGTGGTCTGATATACTGGTTATAAGCGGTCAGTTGTCTGATCTCAATACAAGACATCTGTTGTCTGATCTATTCCACAGAAATTAATCAGTGGTCTGATTAAACTCTACATAAAGACATTTGTAGTCTGATCTATTCTGTACAAATCATCTGTGGTCGGATCTACAGTTGGACAGCTGTGTACACCTCACAAAAAAAAAAATCAGACCCCCATGCGTTCCCTGGGTGGGGGCTCAGCCTTTCACACAGATCTTGTTTGGCCCGTGTCACCACCTCTGCTCCCTGTTTAACACAGAACAGAAGGCGCAACACCGGTGCAACATTCCCGCCCTGTGCTGTGGGAGGGTGAATGGTGCCATTGTAAACCTGTAGAGGACAACTTGTTTGAACAAGGACACATGACCAGTTAGACTAATGCTGGATAATTCAAAGGGATTCTCAAAAATGCGGGGCAAAATGTTTATTGATAATCAGGTTGAAGAAGTAATGAAAAAAAAAAATCTCAAATTTCAGAAAAGTCATAATATTTCAAGCTTTTTATGTGTATAAAAATGTGGTAACAATCCAAAACCTTCGGTTCTTATCAGTGAGCTGAGCCAAAGAGTACGTCATAATTCCATAACTAGCATAAAAAGTTGTATAACCGCCCAAGCTTAAGCACTGACTCAGCTTCTTTTCCCTTTTTTTTTTTTTTTTTTTGCATCCAAGACCTTGAACTCTGTGAACTCGCCTATGAAAAGGACAACACTAAGAGAGGGCTGTACTTCTACTTTTTTGAAAATGTGATCATTTAGAGAACTGGTGAGAGTTTCGAAAGAACCAAGTAAACATCTTTGGTACCTAAAAAAAAAAAAAAGATGAAAGAAAAAATAGTCTTTATAAATTAGTCAATTTGGATGTGTTTATCTTTCAAACATGGTTCATTCTGAAGTACAAAAGACAAGAGAAGTTCAAAATCTGCATTTCTTACACGTCTCATAACACATAATCTAGAACACGTTGTGTACAATGTTCTCCTTTGTTTCTTTATAATTTGAAGGAAAAATCGACACGGACAAAACCAGCTCCAGAACAGAACAGAACTAAAACAGCAGGAGATTTCACCGAGCTCAGAATCTCGGTTTACTCTTTGCATTTAGTTCATGATAAAGACTTTTCCTCCAAATCACGGACATCATTTATATATGATTTTTGGCCAATTTATTATTTTATTTTTTTATTTTTATGTTTTATTTTTTAACAGTGCGTGATTTTTTTAAAATGGGTGAAAAGCAACAGAAATCAATGCAGCTTAACAATGAACTTCGGTACAATGCAATTTCAAATTGTCGTGAAACGGCACGGACCGAGTTCAAACCGTATTGCGGCTTCAAATTCTGTACATCCGATTAGTTTAAAATCTGATTTTAGCTCAGGATTTCTAGGAGGCAACTGGAGAACTCGGAGGTAAACATGGTGAAGCTTTGTAAAAGCTCTGGATTGAACAGATCGCTCCAAGTTCAAACTAGAGCCGTCATGTTCAAAATAAAACATATTTACAAAATTCAAACCGTTGGCACAAATATTTTATACATGCCAAACAAAATTTGAGTAACATTTCTAAGTATAACAATAAGAATACGCTCAGCTAGGAGCTGATGTAGCTCGAAACCCAGCTGAAGTCCATCTTTCTAACACTCTTCAGTTCCCTTTCCTCCTCTTTAGACAGCTGGACGGACGGCTCCAGGACGGAGCCCGAAGACCGAACCCCCTGCTGACGATCGCAGGTTTCCATTTCCTCCTCCGAATCGACTTCCTCCTTATCGCTCTCTACTTCCTGTTCGAGCGGCTCCTTCTCATCTCTGCGCAGCAAGAAAAGGAAAAACATCAAAGGGTCACATGTGGTTAACGATGAAAGAACACACAGTATGGATCCTAAAGTTGTGTGAAGCTCTTAATATCAAGAGATTAAAACTCCGTCTCACTTTTATGTGGAAAATGAAATGCAATAGACACAAACATGTAACGTTGTTCTTTTCATTGCTGTGACGCTGCTCGAACTTCTTAACGTAAAAACAATCAGCAGCACATTCGGTTTTAAAACGTGGATTTTAATCATGATGTTACATTGCAGCCATGGCCATCAGATTCGATTTGCATTGTGATTCTGTAAATATCACTATTTTACATTATATTAATATTATAAATACCTCGAATCGATATATAAAAAAAAAAAAAATTTTTTTTAAACAAACGAAGCAAATAAATTCACGAATGGCAACATTTTACCACCTGAAATTAAAATATATAGATGAAAAAAATCATTAAAAAAATTTTGATTTTAGACTTTTTAAAAAAAAAAAAAAAAAAGAAAAGAAAAAAAGAATTGCGACATGTAATTAGACCCCCCTCCCCCCCAACTCATTTAGATTTTTAAATTGTTTAAATTTTTTGAGTAATTTAAGAGTAATCTACACCTGCTAAGTGTGACACGCTTAAAATCTTCCAATAATGCAGCTCGGCCACTGCAGCGCTTCACCAACAACAGAAAAACTTCCTTTTAAAGAGTGCCATTACTTTTATCATACTCAAACTGTAAGTCTTATTTATTTTTTTACTTTACCTTTTTTGTTTTAACGTCATTGATATTATTACATTTTAATATTACATGTATACATATTATTTAAATATATTATTATAATATTTCACAAAATATTTATTAAACTGGTTTGTAACTACAACTTAAAGAGACTTTAACTTTAAATCATAATCTGTGTATAAAAAGTGTAACCAATCACTCAGTCAGATTTAAAGATGATAAAATACAGGTGTTGGACAACAAAACTGAAACATTGGCCAATTTAGTGTTGGAGGTTTCATGGCTAAATTTGACCAGAGTGTGAAGGTTTATTTAGCAGAGTAATAGCACAGTTTTGCTTAAAATATTGCAATGCACACAACATTATGTGTGACATATCAGAGTTCAAAAAATGACAAATTGTTGGTGTGCGTCTCGCTGGCGCATCTGTGACCAAGACAGCAAGTTCTTGTGATGCATCAAGAGCCACAGTATCCAGGGTAACGTCAGCAAACCACCAAGGACGACGAACCACATCCAACAGGAGTAACTGTGGACGTAAGAGGAAGCTGTCTGAAAGGGATGTCCAGGTTCTAACCCAGATTGTATCCAACAAACATAAAACCACAGCTGCCCAAATCACTGCAGAATTAAATGTGCACCTCAACTCTCCTGTTTCCACCAAAACTGTTCATCAGGAGCTCCACAGGGTCAGTGTACATGACTGGGCTGCTATAGTCAAACCTTTGGTCACTCGTGCCAACGCCAAACGTCGGTTTCAATGGTGACAGCAGCAAAAATCTTGGGCTGTTGACAATGTGAAACATGTATTGTTCTCTGATGAATCCACCTTCACTGTCTTTCCCACATCTGGGAGAGTTACGGTGTGGAGAAGCCCCAAAGAAACGTACCACCCAGACTGTTGCCCAGAGTGAAGCATGGCGGTATATCAGTGATGGTTTGGGCTGCGATATCATGACATTCCCTATAGACACAATACTTGTGCTAGATGAACATCAGAACAACTGCCAAGGACTACCGAACCATTCTGGAGGACCATGTGCACCCAATGGTCCAAACATTGTATCCTGAAGGCGGTGCCGTGTATCAGGGCGATAATGCACCAATACACACAGCAAGACTGGTGACAGAGTGGTTTGATGAACATGAAAGTGAAGTTGAACATCTCCCATGACCTGCACAGTCACCAGATCTAAATATTATTGAGCCACTTTGGGGTGTTTTGGAGGAGCGAGTCAGAAAACGTTTTCCTCCACCAGCATCACATAGTGACCTGGACACTATTCTGCAAGGAGAACGGCTCAAAATCACTTGTATCCGTCATTCCCAAGACGAGTTGATGTTGTATTGGCCGCAAAAGGAGCCCCAACACCATACTAATGAATTATTGTGGTCTGAAACCAGGCGTTTCAGTTTCATTGTCCAACCCTTGTAAGTCTCTTTATGTGTTACGTTATATAACCTCAGTAAGAAAATGTGAAACATTTCATTCATTTGCAAGACATTGTACTAAGTTTGTCAAATCAGCTACATGACTTTTGTCTCTGAAGGAGGTCCATAAAGGGGAAATAGCACATGACGTATACATACGAGACATATATATAATTATAACATACATAACGTAAAAGCATTATTAGATTGAAAATAAACATGGATTATGGCTAGTTTTTTTTTTTCCTGTTTTTTGACTCAGTAGTCGCTCCATCATGATGCTAAAGAATAGAGTGATGTCGTACCCGTCCCCGTTGGAGATGAGCAGAGATTTGACGAACATCGAGCACAGGATGGAGGCTGCAGGAAGCACATGGGCTGAAGTGTGCAGCAACTACAGACGATAAAATACGAGCAGGTCAGGAGAAACTCACACACAAGCACTTTCCCTTTTTTTCCCCCTCAAAGTGTATTAAAAAAGTGAAAAAGTATGAAAAAGTAGACGACATCTCGACAACATGATGAGTACAGCTGACCTCTTTAATGGCGGCTGATCCCTGAGGAAGCTGAACCCTGTCGAGGGTCTGACTGGAACCCGAGTCCTTCTTCTCCTGCACCGGGTTGTGTTTCCCCAGCAACAGGTAGAACGGTGTAACAGCCACACTGTCATCAACCAGCAGCTACAGGACACACACATTTAAACAGAAATTAAGAAAGTAATTACTAAGTCAAAGTAATTGACTGATTTATTAGATTCAGGGATTCAAATACTGAATCTAAACGCAAAATGAAATCAAATACTAAATCTAATTTTACTTATAAAACTAAACTAAATTTAAATGCTAAATCTACCATAATAAAGCTAATAGAAATCAAATACTGAATCAAACATTAAATAAATTCAAATACCTAATCAAACCGTAAATGATTTAAAATACTGAATCAAATAAATTAAAACACTGAATCAGGCAGACAAACCAATTAAAATAGGCAAATGAAATAAAATACTACAATAAACATTAAATTAACTTAAATATCTAATCAAACAGTAAATGAAATCAAACACTGAATCTGAGCCAAATATTATAATTTAAATACGGCATCAAATGTTCAAATGAATTCGGCAGCCTTTCTTAACTTTTGTGGAGGAAATAAACGCAGGCAATATGATACTGTAAAGAAAAGCTGTTGGAAATACCTTTTATGCTATTATTATTATTTTCTTTTCTACGGACATCTGATTGGTATAGTGTTCGCATATTTATGTCTGGTGTTGGGGGGGGACGGGAAGTTTGGTTGTGTTTTTCTTTATTTTTTTTTTTGCTGAAGTTACTTTTTTTGTTTTTTTCTGTATAATTTGAAAATAAAAATAAAAATTAAAACTTGGACCAAAAAAAAAAATTCAAATGAATTCAAATACTGAACCAAATATCGAAATGAAACAATAATATTGATTAAAATACAAATTAATTTGATTTAAATTAATTTATTTAATAAGGTATCCAACTGAATCAAAATATTGAAATGAATCTGTACATTATCCTTTAAATAAGCATAACGATATCAAATTTAAAGAGAAAACTTTTTTTATTATTATTATTTGTACTACTTAATGCATTCCTCTATAAATTAACCATGAATATATTTAGGTATATTAATGAACAACAGCTTTGAATCATGACGACAGGATCCAACTTCTCCATTAAACACGGGAATATTGCGCCAAAATGAGACCGCGAGGTCGTTAGAGGTCATCTGGAATGTAGCGCTCATGCAGTGTGTTGATAAAACACTGACCTGTTTCCTCGAGTTCAGCATTCGCTCATCCTCTGTCCTGGTGCTGAAGGTCAATAAGTCCTGAGAGAAAGCCACGGCGAGAACACACACACACACACACACACACACACACACACACACACAGCATTTTAAACTTTTATACCTGAATAAATCTCTTTCAACTTTCAATAAGATTTACACAGTCAAACGTGACATGGTGAAAATATGGCACAAATATAGACGTGTAGAAGTGAAGACGCGTCACGTCGGGCTTGAAGCTCGTACCGTGTTTTCGGTGAGGAAGTAAAGGCGCGATCTGTTCAGCCACTGCGTCTTCTCGTCACAGCTATCCAGTGGCTCGTCTCTCGGGGTGAACACGGAGCGCTGAACTTTTCCTGAGCACACGGCCTTCTGGGTAAACAGCGGCCTCGGCTCGCTGGGCTTGAAAACAAACACTGCACGGAGAAGAGACTCGGGGTCAGGATTGAGTGTTTCAGTCACGTTTTTAATCCATCTTTCCTTCCTCACAGTTCTGCTACCCAAACCCTCACGGTGCCTGCGCACTTCCTGAAACCACCGGCCACGCCCTCTGGGCCACCACTTCACTAGGCCTGCACGCTCATGGCCAACAAACCCTTTAATTAATTAATAATAATAATAATGATGATAATAATAATCCCCATTAACCCTAAACCCCACCCCTTCCCAAAACAACCAGCCTCACTTGAACCTTGAACCCAGAGATCAAGAAACACTTTTTCAAGATGACAGAACTAATATGGAGGACAAAATAGTCTAATTATAACTTATTAATTCTACAAAGTGTTTGTGTACTTACAGTCCGTGTTTCCAGAGTGGTGGCAGAATGCAGCTATGTTTTCAGACAGAGGGTCAGGCTGGAGCATACACACATCCATCGACGTGCTCCATTCCACTGTGAGGAAACCACAGGGTCAGTCAATACAGCTGTCCACACACACACACACACACACACACACACACACACACACACCTGTCCACAAAACCTCAACTGATCAAAGTCCTGCTCAGTGTCAGGTTTGTTGAGACAGGTGTCCCTCTGGCATCTCTCTCTCTCTCTCTCTCTCACACACACACACACACACACACACACTATATTATACTAACATGAGCAGGTGAGAAGGTTCCAGCAGCACAGCAGGTTTTTCGTGGTGGTGCCGAGCAGGTATCTAGAGCAGCTCAGACGGCCGAAGCAGAGATTCCTGGTGTGGAGACGCAGTCAGAGATTAGAATTATTGAACCTCAGTCACGTCCATATCAATGCTCTCCTGACATTCTTTTGAAATCATGATTTATGTATACGCAGAGAATCACATGCATATGAACTTAAGTAACATCCAATTCGTAATCCATAGGGTTTAATACTATGCTGTGACGACAGCGCACCAGTGCACAAAGCACAGTCCATAAAGCGATAGAAGACCTTTGGCATGAATGAGAGCGGAGACAGTGAGACAGGTCTTCTCGTCCAACATCAGTATCAGTGTCTGACCTCACAAATGCGTTTCTGGGAGAACGGTCAAAAACGGCCATAAACACACTCCTAAACTTTGTGGAAAGCCTTCACAGAAGAGTTGAAGCGGTTATAGCTGCAAAGGGGGCGGAGCCAACATCATATTAATAAACCCTATGGATTAAGAATTGGATGCTACTCAAGTTCATATTCATGTAAAGCAGGCGAGCGAATACTTTTAGCAATACAGTGTATATTAATATTTACATACATTATACTGTATATTATGAAAATTATAATTATTTTCTTTCATAATTTTACTTTAAAGGTATAACTTACAGATTCCTGCTTATGAAAGCAGTTTTTTAATAAATCAAGCCTGTGGTTTGTTTTTAAATTCAATACTCAAGGCTTATAGACTCATCCAGTATCTCAAAATCTTAGAATATTTCCTTGAATCAAACAAAGATTTAAAATACAGAATTTATGGGAAAAAAAATAATGTTAATTTATGCATTTGATATGTGGCCCAAGTTCTTTTAGCATGAATTAATACGTCATGAAGGGGATCATCATCATCCTGCGGCATGGCTGAGGTCTTACTGAACCACGTCTGCATCATTGGATCAGATGTTTCTCGTCTTTCTCTTGACAATGGCGCATTGAGGACCAGGTCAGGTGGGCACAGTCATGTGCTCAGAAAACCAGTTGGTGATAGTTTTGGCACTGTGGGCAGGTGCTTAGTCCTGCTGGAAAAGGAGATTTGGCATGAAGTGCTCTAAAGTCTCCTGGTAGACGGCTGTGTTGGCTTTGGACTTGATGAAACACAGCGGGCCAACACGGCACCTCAAATCATCAGACTGGAAACTTCACACTGCATTTCGAGCAACTCGGACTCTGTGCCTCTCCACTCTTCCATAAGACTCTGGGGCCTTGATTTCCAAATGAAATTCAAAATGTACCACTTGGTTAGAGCAACTGTTTAATTCTTCTTCTCCTTAACCAGGTAAGACGCTTCTGTTGTTTTGTCTGGTTCAGGAGTGGTTTGATACGATGAATGCGACAGTTGTGGCCCATTTCCTCAAGATGTTTGTACAGTACATGGTGGATCTTAAAGCACCAACTCCAACCTCACTCCACCTCCTTGTGACGTTCTCCCAAGATCTTCAACCAGCTTTGCGTGTACTGAACCAGACCGAGTGATACATGGTATTTATACTATACGAATAATAATTTACTCAAAACACAAAATGAAAGTCTAATATTTTGAGATACTGGATTTTTGATTTAAATAAGATTTAAGCCATATTTGTTGAAATGAAAACAAAAAAAATTAATACAAAAGTATTAAATGTAGAATATATATATATATATATATATATGTATCAGTTTAATATATATATATATATATATATATTAAACTGATACATCTATAATTATAATAGACACACAAATTTCACTTTTTTTTATTAAATTATGAAAAATCTTAATTTTTTGTAGTTTTTTTTTTTTTTTTTTTTGAGAAACACTTTAGAAAGTCTGTCACTGTATGTTAAAGAGCACAAAAGCAAATACTTGCCTATTGATCTGAGCTTCAGATTTGAAAATTCCCAAATTACAGTGATTAGGCGATAACTCGAGCGTTATCTACGGATATTCGGATGTTACATCAGGCTTCCTTGGTTTTCCTCTTTAGCAAATAAACACGTTTCTTTAAAGATAATCTGATCTCTAAAATTCAGCCAATTTCAATAAACACTATTGAAATACAATGGGATGTTGACCTTTAGACAGGGTTAAAACCAAAGATGTTCATCAGTATTGACGAGTAACAGTAAATGATCGATGAGGACCTTGACGTGCAACTTCCACACTGACCAAAGTCCAGCACCAAACAGAAAAAGGAAAAAATAATAATTAAAACTAATTTCTATTAAAACTATTTTTAGCCGTTCCATAAATGTTTGGCCACCCTGACTGTAGTGAGTTATAGCCCCCACCTAATGGTCCCCGGTGGTTGGCACAGTGTGGTCAGAAGCCCCCAGGTGTCCACGCTCCACACCGTCACCACCTCCCCGAAGCTCACAGCCAGCAGGGAGCCATCAGCTGAAAAACAGCAGTTGGAGGGTCGCAGGCCGTGGTAACTGCCTACAAAGTCACATGACCAGGAGCCCCGGTCCTCTACAGGAAAAAAAACAAAGCAATACAAAAGGATGGGTTAAGGACAGGACGGGGAAACGTTAGGCACAATTCCAGTTTGGGAAAAATAAAATTAATAAATAACAAAAACCCTCGTGATCGCTCTCTTACTTCCTGTTTTAACTTTCTTCTTGGAAAAATAATCCCTCCTCCATTACGCCTGTGACTGATATTAACCAGCCGATGGACATTAGTCCTGTGGCCAAAACAAAGGCGGGGAATTAAATTGTTTCCTTGCTGTTGTTGTGTTCTATTAAAAGAAAGGGAGCGAAGGTCAAGTGTAGTGTGTTGATAAAAACAAGACCTTGTTTAATATTTATGGACGAGAAGGAAGAAAACACTTTAAGCGATTAAGGACTCGTAAATCCTAAAGTCTTTGCTTTGGACACACCTCCGCTTTGCCTAAATCACTCGACTTGACTAACATTTGTTATATTAACTTGGTATCCCTTTTTTTGACAATAATTATTCTATTTTCTTATATGTTTTATTTTTGACGATATTTGACTTGTTATATTAACTTATGTGTCAGTTAAATAATTTTTTATCTGGTTATTTTAAGACTTTTCTCATTTTATTTTAGTTTGTTATTACAACACATCTATTTTAACTTAATATCTAAGCATATACATTTATATTTTCATCAGATAAAATGAAACACATTTGCTAAATTTTATTTCATGCCCTTTTATGTCTAACTTTTTTTGAAATTCAAATCTTTCAACGGTCGTAACTGTCACTCAGATAAAACTTGGCCAGTTTAGATTCCACATGAAAAGACATGAAAAAGTGTATTATTCTAAAATGCAAAATTGTTAAAATATTTGCAACATGAATTCAGCATGGTTACGGACACTACAGATTTTTTGCCTTTTAAACGTTTACCAAAAAAACAACAAAAAACAACACAATTTAAGCAACAATTTTTACAGGTCATATACTACGAAGAGCTGACACCAAGTAGCAATACTCAAAGAAATATGAATAATTTGTATTTTAAATGGTTGTTGGAAGTGAGACAGTATAATGCTGAAAATGGCCATTTTTCTGGCACAAATAAAATCATATCTCTGAAACGGTTAGCAACCTGAAATTTTTAAGGAAGCAAAATGGTTCACTTCCATGTTGCATCAACTTCAAAAATAGGTTATAAGTAGTACAAACATTTTCTGTGTTATATACTGTACATAACATAAAAAAATAAAAAATAAAATCAGCATAATTACTGCGTTTTGGCCGAATCTATGTCAAGTTTTTCTCTCACAGTAACATCATTTTATTTTGACCATCCAATAATAAGCATAATTTATTAAATAGTGCGTTATAATTCTAATTCTATAAGGTGCTTCAAAGAGATTTTTAAAGCATTTTCAACTGATTATTCACCTAAATGCACGCAGGGTCGGTGGGTGTGAATTTAACATAAAACCGACTGAAAAGCTCGGAGTTAAAAAACACAATCACTATATAATATCCATGAGTACAGATTATCCCCACAGCAGTCTATTACTGTACAAGCTTTTCATTGTGAAGCTCTTTATTAAACACAGACTCGGTGTATAAACTACTGTAAAGGAGGACGTGGGTGGAACTCACTCTGCGTGTCCGAGTCTGACCCGAACAGCCAGACTTTAAACTGGCCGTCTTTGGAGGTGGTCACCAGCATGGTGGTCTCTGTGGCGGGGCTGAAGCACATGGCTGTAATCGCATCATTGTGGGCAGCCGTTATGGTGGTGTTCAGTTCAAAGCTGAGCAGGAAAAAAATATATAAATAAATAAATTTGTGCTACAGACCAAATTTTTTTTTATTATAAATCATAGGGCAACATGTCCATCTGGGAAGTCAGGCCTCGTTATACGAGTACAGTAGGTTTATTGTGTACCTCTGCGCCTGCTCGTCATAGCCCCAGAGCTTAAGAGAAAACTCGAGACTGGAGTCTTTGCTGCTTCTCTCCTCCACCGTAGCCAACCACGAGCCGCGGACGTCGAACGCCGCCTTCACCACCTCGAACTGGTCCAGTCCTGCCTGGTAGATGTACTCCTGCTGCACGATGTCAAGCTGGGGGCAAATCAATCAATGTCATTAATTCATTGAAATCAGGACAGTTCTGTGCAAATAAAATCCATACCTGGGCTAAAGTGCATTCATACAAGATGGCATGAGGCTGGTAGTTTGTCTCTCGTTACTACTTAGATTCACTTTGTATTACAAATGTGCAAATATGGAATAAAGAAATGCATGACACACTAGTTAGAGAAAAGAGATTACGAAGTTTTATAATCTTTAGATTAGATCACACGCATCAACACGTTAAATCTGACGCTAAAAATGAAATGTTCTCGGCTTGGGCCCCAAGTTTGTTAGAAGCTCTAGTGAGGAATTTACTTGTGACGCACAGTAACAAGTCACACCTTTCAATACAATGTTTTTTTGTTTAGTGTTTTAGTTACTACATCATAGATCTACCCAGGAGATTTACAAGCTGTGAATATATGCAGCTAAAACACAGTACTGGTGCTGATTTTATGTTATAATACAGAAAAAAGAGAGAATTTTATATGTGCCCCAAAAATGGCTATTTTTCAGCATTATACTGACCTGTAGTGTCCGTAACCATGTCAAATTGCAAATATCAAATGTTACAATATCTTAATTTTTGCATTTTAGAATAATGCACTTTTTCAGGTTTATATCTTTTCATGTGAAATCTAAATCGGTTTCCAAAGTTTCATCTAAATGACAATAAAGATCATTGAAAGGTTTGAATTTTTAAAAAGTTACGGACACTACGGACACAAAACTGTATTCAGCAAATGTGTTTCTTTATATCTGATAAAAATATAAATGTGTTGTATAAGCATGGATTGGGAGATAAGAAGCATTAAAGTATTATGAAAAATTATGTTCTATTCACTTTCACCCAGGTGAGACTTTTTAGCCCACTTATTGATACCAATATCACTTATTGATACCATGTTTTGGCCGATATCAACATTACTGAGAAAACAATCAGCAAACTACTCTTTTGTCACTTGTTCATGAGCTATTTTTTCAGAACACACACACACACACGTACATACATAGCATTATTAATTTGTTACGTTTTATTTTAATTTAAATGGTGATTCCATCCTCCGGGGTTCATGTAGCTCCTTAATGCGGCTAAAGTCCTGCAGAGCCGTGAGTAAGCAGTTTTATATATATAAAAAAAAATGGAAAAAAAGAAGAAAATATCTGGAGCCCATGTGATTTTTGTGTGAAAGATGCTTACACACCATATTCCCCTTTCCATTGGAAACGTGTACACTGTGCCGTGTGATCGGTCACGATAAACACACACTGAACATAAGATGGTTAAAAAACATGCAGAGTTCTTCAAAACAATCATGTGTTTTTACACGCAGAAAAGATTCAATTCATTTTTGATTCGCATCGTGGACAAAAAAACTAAACTGCACCCAACACACAATAGTACTTTCTGGATAAATCACTCTTTTTATAGACACTTTCTGGCCTAAATAAGTCACTTTATAACCTACATGATTCGTCACCTGAATCCCTTTTGTAGGGTCAAGGCCTCATTATGTGACCTAAATGACTCCTCGTGACTAAAATGATCCTTTCAGCAGTGTATCTGACTTTTAGTGACTCAGTGACTCACCGCGGCTAAATGACTCCATAGACGCTTAATAACACAGGTCTCTCCCGCGGTGGATCTGCTCCCGCGGTTACAAGACTCTCCTTGTGGTTGAACGAGAACTTCCGTTTCTAACACCATGCTTCATGACCTAAATCACTCTCTGTGGCTTTTTTGTGCCTCAACTGACTCACTTTATGACTGAAATGACTCTCCATGTGGACTAAAGACTCCCTCTCCCCCCCGCAGCCTAAACGGCTTCACCTTTTACCTCACCATACAAATTTAATCCGTTCCCGAGGCGAGAGTTTGTATTGTGAAACGCATTTTCCATAAGGAAATAATATAACTGCAGATAATCTGTTCCAGCCACACAAAAATATTACCAATATCACTTATTTCCAACATTACATATTGGAAGAATAATCAAAACATTTAGAAAAGACCTGGAAATGAAGTAAAATATGAAATAAATAGACATTAAACCTCGCTTAAGCTTAATGTGATTCCTCTCGGCACAAGCTGCTTTAAAAATACAAACTGAAAGCGGCTTGTTTTATTCTTGCTGACTTTCTCAGGACCCACAGTGCTGCATCTCCACTAAATCTCACACAAAATGCAAAAAAAAAACAAAAAAAAAACAAGCAAATCGTAAAATTCACAAACAAGGTTCACTTGGCAAAAACATAAATAAGTTTTCCGGTCGCAAAGTCGAAGTTCAGTTTGTCCCGGTCACTTCACTCACACGCTGATTTCTTGTAAAATACAAATTCTTAAGGTGAAAATCTATAGGGGAAGGTATTTGTATGCTGAGGTACCACTGTACACTATTTCAAATCATTAGTTTTAGTTGCTTAAATGTTATTTTTGTTGGTTTTTCTGCTTTTTATTTTATTTATTTATTTTTTTAATTTGTCTTCACTACATCTTTATTTTTAGGAATTATGGGAAAACAAATTCTGCACTAAGAAAGGAACAGAAAATCTGCCTCATCCAGGTTTACGACCAACGACTTCTGTAAAAAAATTAATTAATTAATGAAAAATTAATGAATTTGATGAAAGATTTTTAATAAATTTTGACTTGGAAAATGTCTTGGTTTACGAGTATCGAGTATCATGCATCAAGCATTCACTTCTTGTTTTGACGCCGAGTGTCACGTGATCATTTTCTCTCTTGTGCTGTGGGACTGTGGATAATCGTCTCCCCTGCTGGGTCTTAGTGCTCGTCTCTTACTGGTATAAACAACATCCGTGTACTGTTTACTATAACACAGTGACCACGTGTGTGTGTGCGTGCGTGTGTAAAACATATTTTATTTTATGTTTGTATGCGTGTGTGTACTGTACAGCGCGCGTGTACTTTCTTATAACACACGTGTGCGCGCGTGTAAAGCAAAAGCAAGTTAGAGGGTAAAGATCCATTTTCTCTCTCCCTCTCTGTATCAGTCTGTCGTTAGTCGTTATGAGTGTGATTTGACACTGTGCTCCTTCGCACGCACGCACATCTCACACACACACACACACACAGCGCCTGCGCACATAAATGGAAGCACTTATCTGTCTGGATTTATTTTTTAAAGGTAAAGTGCAGGTTAATTTGTTTTATTTTTTATTTATATTATTTTATGTATTTATTTTTTGGGGCTGTGGAATGAATAATTTGAGTTTCCATTATTTCTTATGGGAAAACTTTGTTTGGTTTATGAGTTTTGGAATACGAGCCGCTTCCGGAATGTATTATGCTCATAATCCAAGGTTAGACCTATATATATATATATATATATTTTTTTTTTTATTAAATCACAAACACTCAGCGCTGTAAATCCTCTCTCTTATACTCCGCCCCCCCACCTTTTTTTCCTGCATGCAGTATTGAATTAGCACTAACGTTGTGGGTTTCATTTCCACTCCAAGTTAATAAACAAGAAACGTGCACATACGCTGTAAAGCTGCTTGTCACGCTGTAGGGAGTAAAACTGGAGGTGGCCGGGTTTTCCGTTCAGCACCAGCGCTTTGCTGCGCGGGTCGATCATCAGATCCGTGCGAACGGCATCTCCTGAATGGGAACAGAGGAGGATCTCCAGTTACACATGACAAAGACTCATCCTTTCTGCTGAGTCATGGTGAAGTAATGAGGGCTGTAGATATGTGTGTGTGTGTGTGTGTGTGTGTGTGTGTGTGTGTGTTTACTCACCGTGGACGAGTCCTTGAATAACTGCGGATACTTTGAAACTACAGTGGATGATGGTGATCTCTGTAACATTTAAAAATATTACCAATAAATAAACCAATTAATTACATTTTACCTCCAACTGCACATAACAAAATAATAATAATTTAAATATAATTATAAATTAATTTTATGCATTGTTAAAACATTGAATAAAATACAAAAAAATTTTTATCAGCTTTGTTCATTTTTTAAAATATTAATTTATACAGTATTTCTTCTATTCTTATTATGTCAACAACAGGGACTTATGCTAGTTGTTATTTTTATTATTAGAAATGAGGGAAAAATAAAAATCGGTTAAGTTATGAATCCTGATTCTTTTGTGAGCCGATTCATGCTTTTACACTGACTCTCAAAAAAAACGTATGAAGTTTTTAAATCTATAATTACGCCAATGTTGATCAGCCAGTGACCAGAATTGGCTGTTTTGCACTTGAGACATGACCGATCATGATGGATATAAGAGATTGTGTACCGAGTGCACACACTCCTGAGTGCTGCAAGACACACACACTTTTATGGCGTTACAGTCCAAGTTAAAAATATAAATAAATAAATTTAAAAAGGGTTAAACAGCCTCCGATCCCACTTTTTCTACAAACTCCAAACTGTGAGCAAATTATTCTCAAACCCACTCAATACACACACACACACGTCTCAAAACACCGCGGCACTCATTAGTCCTGGAAGAAGCCGCGCGTGCAACTCAGATTTGAGTTGAGACATAAATGTGACTTTCTTTATCATCCTACAGGGGGCGCTCTCAACTATTCAGACACTGGCATGCTGTGTGGTAGGAGGGAATTATTTGTTAGAAGTTTGTTTAGAAATAATAATTATGGTGGATGACAGAGATACACGCGGCTTAGTAACAATGTAGCGTTTTGTTTCATTCAATTTAAAGTTGCATGTTAAACTCTTGTAGTATTTGAAGTTTGTTTGGGTTTTAAGTGACAAAACTAATGTTATGAGGAACGGGTTACAAATAACAGTGAATTAATTCATCGTTCAATTGAATTGGGAAGCTGGTGAATAAAGTTAAGGTAAACAACTTTCAAATTCGGACAACTTTTGTTATTTTAAAGGTTCAGGATTTTAACTTTGTAACAATTTTGGACAAAAAAAAAAAACATGCAGATTTTTAAATTTTAAATTTTAAAACTATTTTAACTATTTGTAGAATTGCAATATTAATTGAATCAGCACCGAGGTATCACGATAACATTGTATGGGGTGGAGACCGTCATTTCTTCTTATTATTATTATTATTGCTTTTTTTGAATGTGTGCGCGGCGTCTCTTACTGTTGTCCGAGTGGCTGGTGCAGTACGTCTGTCCGTCTGCAGACACCGAGATGTGTGAGATGGCTCCGCCCAGACGAGGGAGGAAATCCTTCTTATTGACCTCGGTGCAATGCCACTGCACAAACACAGACTCCACTCCGCCGCTCAGCAGGTGCATCCCTTCAACAAACACACCAGACGTAAAAAACACACACAACCGAAATAACATGCAATGATGATGCAGACTTGTGATGCTCGATATCGAAATCTATGTTCACACACCTTCTCATTACACACTGTACATTAGAAGGTTAAAGTGCCTGGGATTTAAATGACACTCGACTCTTTACTAAACTCCCTGAAACATGCCATTATAGGCCGCGGACGTGAAGTCGGATATTTTATACGTCACATTGAAAGACAAATTCAATTCAGTTACAGCAGCTACTGTATAAACTATAAGCCCTCGGAAAATAGGAACCTTTCTGTCCTGAAGATGTCCAGGAACTTAAACGTCATGCTTGATGATATCGGACACTGGAGACTCCTTCCAAAAAAAACGTCAAAATCTTTAAGATAATGTTAAAACGTTGTTGTTTTTGTTTTCACACCAATCTGTAACACAAACACAAATACACCGATACCTCAGCAAACGAACGTCCTGCCTTTTCACCTTTATTCCCCGAGTGAAATTTTGCAAGAGATTTGTAAATGTAAATTGTAAATGCAAATTTGCCTCGGCACACAAGCGACCGAGTCGGACGTGCGCACGTGTATCTGGGAGACGATAAAAACTTGTTAACCATAAAAATGGTTGATTTATTGTTTATTTTTTTGCCATTTTGTGCAAAACTTGGTGAAGAGACAGCACCATGGGTGCCATAACTTATCATCAAGGAATCATAAATTACAGTTAAGTGAGATTTAATGTTTAATGTGTAAGTATTTATTTCATATTTCCTTTTCTAAATATTTCGATTGTTTTTATACACAGGAATACGATTATAATGTTGGAAATGTGTACGATTTCCTCCGGGAACAGATTCAACCTGCACGCCGAGATTCCACTGCAATTAACTGTTAATTTACTGAAAAGACATAACATAGTGAGCCTTGTTGTGTTGGACTGCACAGTTACTGAAGTTGTCTGAACGGCTTCTTGTCTGGAACGTATCATCACTTCAGACGGCTGCTTATGGCTTTGATCCCAGCAGTGTGTGAGGTTTGGAGCGACGGCTGAAGTGGCGATGGCGTGTCTTACCCTCGGGAGTGAAGCACAGCGTGTTCACGGTGTCGTGGTGCCAGTGCTGGGTGGAATACGTGTACTCTTTCTTTTGATTGAAGTTTCTCCTGCGAAAAAGAGAAAAAGATTCATTTCAAACTCTGCGTCTAAACACAGCAGCGCTGACGTCGTTCCTCGACTACATTTTACATTTACAGCATTAAGCCGACGCCCCTTTATCCAGATCTTTATCTCATTATACATCTGAGCAGTTAAGGGGGTTAAGGAGCCTCACTCAGGGGCCCGACTTATTGGTGGTGGGATTCGATCCCGGGCCCTTCAGAACCGCAGTCCAATGCATGAGGCACTGAGCTCATCCTGACTCCTCCTCCTCCACTACCCTCCTCCTCCTCATCCTGTAGGACCTCTTTCTCCAACTCATCACTGCTTCTCCTCTAGTCTTTCTCCATCATCCTACAACTCATGAACTCCTCACGCTTTGAAGAAATTTCCGGTCCTTTTCATTTCATTCTCCTCTATTTAACTTCTTACTTTCTCTCCTTCCTTTTATTCCATCTTATTCAGCACTTTCTTCCACCTGCCTGATTTTTATTGATCATTTTCCTTATTCATTCCTATTATTCCGTCACATTCATCCTTCGACTGCGTTCCATCTTCAGGTCGAGTCTTTCCTCCTTTTCTTCCATCATCTTCATCTTTCTTCCATTTGATCCATTTTTATTTCCTTCCTTTGCTTCTTCCATTCACTCTCCAACACGTTCTTTCTTCTGTCCTGTTCTTATTCTAACGTTACTTTATATAACTTATTTCTTACTCCCGTTGTAATACTCATCTTTTATTTACCTCTTCTTTCCTTCAGCAATTCAATGTTCCATCACCATATTTTTTTTGCATCCCATTCAAACTTTATTCACAGTTTTAAGTGTTTTTCATTTGATTTCTCTCTTTTTCTCGTTATGTTTTACATCTTTGCCTTTTTGCTTCAGTTTTTCTATTTAGATTTTTTCCCCCTTATGTTGTTCTCCGTCATGTTTCCATCCCTCCCTGACGTCTTTGTAAGCATTTCATATTTCCTTCAGAAAGTGTAAATCAGGTAAAATCTTGCTTGTTCACTGGTCTATTATTATTATTATTATTATTATTATTATTATAATAAGCAAAGCAGGGGAGACCAACAGTTAAAGCGCCTTGTCCAGGGTCAGTGCTACAGCAAATGAGTGAGTGAGGAAGTGTGTGTGTGTGTGTGTGTGTGTGTGTGTGTGTGTGTGTGTGTGTTTTCAGAGCCATCGTAAAGCCGCGCCGCTCTGAACCCTCACCAGAGGCGGAGTTTGCCGTCTTCGTGTCCGGTCGCGATGCAGTCGTCTTTAGGGTGACAGGTCACACACGTGAAGGCGTTTCTGGCGCCTTTCTTATCCGTGGCCTTCAGGGAGAACCTGCATTAAAGACGAACGGATTATTCGACCAGATCTGTAAGTGGAACCCGAACAGGAGGGGAAAAACAGCCGAGTCAGACCTATTTACTTATTCACCAGGCTCGTCTCGGCACGTCCTTAATCTCACAGGATATGTTACACAAACAGCTGTGTCACAGTTACAAGAGGCTTTTACACACGGCACGCGCATGACTGTGTGTGTGTGTGTGTGTGTGTGTGTGTGTACCACTGGGACGAAACGGTCGCCGGGTGCACAGAAGTCGCCAGTGATAGCGACAATCACTCTGGAGATGTTTCAGTCTTTCCTTCCTTGCTAATTTTAGCGCGGGACACGTCACGCCAGCCGACGGCATCTTTCCAACCTGAGGAACATCATAACACGCCCGGAGTTATCCGCTCCTTCTGCGTGCATGAGGTCACTAGTGTGGCTAAGATGGCTCCTCAAACGAGACGGCACACAGCCAGTCTGACGCCCAGACGTCTGGAGCATCATCACCCGGGGTTTGACCTCGCGGGTTGCGGATGATGAGGCTTTTTTAATCTTCTAAGTAGATACGTATGAAATATTCGAGTGCTAAAAGAAACCTGGTTGGGAAGGGAAGGTCTGACCGTCTGCAGGACAAATCAACAGCAGTGAAAAGGACAACGCTAGATCGTTCCGCTCTGATTGCGCACATCGTGTCTCTGCAGACGCTCTTTCCCCCTCTTTTAAAGCGATCTACACCCTCATTACCTCATCTACAGTGACGCAGACCAGACCAAAGCTATCGGATGTTATTACTTAAGCGTGTGAGGTTTTCACCATGATGAGGCTCATAAGCAGTGTTGCGGGACGTTACTTTTTATAGTAACGAATTACATTACAAAATTACTGTCTTTAAAAAGTAATTAGTTTCATTACAGCGATACTTTCTGATAAAAGTAACTAGTTCGAGTACTTTTCCACTCCTTTATGATTCCTCATGCAGGTTGTTTTAGTCAAGACCTTTATAATTATTCTACCATCATCACTCAGCCAAGTTTGGCCCAGAATCTGTTAACTACT
>JAQMYJ010000036.1:29893009-29905294 GCA_030014305.1 Clarias laeviceps | reverse complement strand
AAAAAACGAGAGCACACGAAATCCTTTTTAACTGTTTATTCTCCACCATTCACCAAAACTGAACTCTAACACTCGCGGAGTGTTTCACACGAGTCGTTTACCAATCATTTAGAAATGGGGTCAAATTAAATCTATTTTTTGAGTAAACTAAAGTGTTTTTTGACCTTGCATAAATGTAAACCTGTTTTAAGAGACGCATTAAGCAATATTAGCAACCTTTAAAATGGCATAATAGGGGCACTTTAATCTCCATCAGTGACTGTTTCAATTAGCATCGCACAAATTTATGCCTCTCGTGATAACAATTGTTGTTCATCATATTATTTAAAACAAGAAGACAAAATACAGTGTAAAAAAAATAAAAATAAATAAAAAGTTAGCTTTCTTCTATCATCATGATTTAAGCCACAATGTTAGAATGGAGATGAAGGGAATAAACACTCGGGAACTGCGTCAGTGGAAGGTGTTTACAGTCGAAGTGTGTGTGTTTAGGTTACAGGAGCCGGTGATCAGTGAGGAAAAACAGCACGAGGGAATAAAAAACAGGAAAAAAAATCCTAAAGTGTGTGTGCAGGATAAAGAGAGCGTGAGAGACCTGCAGGTGATTGGTCGGGTTCAAGGCGACACCGCTGATCTGATCCGCGTGACCCTCCAGGACGTGAACACACTCCTCTGTACTGGTGCTGAAGACCTTCACCGAGTCTCCAGAAGCACACAACAGGAACCTGAACAAAAAGAAAAAGAAAAGTGTGTTAGGAAGCGTCCTGCACTCTAGACGTTATACACAAGGATGAGTCAAAAACAATCCGGTTATATGATTATATACTAATGTCTGGGATTCACAAGGGACAGAACGGGAACATGATCAGGGAAAAGGTTCAACAATTAGCAGCCGAAGAGCTGAAGACGAAATTTGGTGTGATGTGATTCACGTCCCCACACTTCAAAACCTTGGTTTTGAGGTCTCACTCCATTAGACTTTCTCCTGTTCGGGCCCCTGAAAGCAGCCCTACGAGGACGGAGAGTCACTTCTGATGAAGAACTGAAGACAGCGGTGCATTCGTGGCTCACAGCCTAAAACAGGTTTTAATGAGGGAACACAGGAGCTTGTAGACAAAAGACATTGAAAAACAAGGAGATATATAAAATTTATTTGTCTTTTCTAAAAGTTAACAAACAAATCCTACAGCCAGACGATACATTTGGACAAAAAACGTTTTGTTTTATATACACACACTGTTTTATATATAAACACTGTTCATACACATGTTAAAGTGAAACTAATGCCTCCACTTGGAGATTTTCACCTAAAAGAATTTAAATTTTGCAAGAAATTAGCATCAGCATACAAAGTCTCCACGCCAGCCAAGTTGCACAGACGTCCACGAGCTATTCAAAACATCTCCTCCCTGTGCTCGGTGGGTTTCCTCCGGATACTCCGGTTTCCTTCCACAGTCCAAAGACATGCAGATTAAGTTTACTACGGTCATAAAATGTCCCTACAGTCCCTAATGGGACTACAGAAGTTCTTAGATGGATGATGATAATGATGATGTCGTTGTCAGTCTTTCGGCTGCTCCTGTCGAGGGGTCGCCACAGCGGACCATCCGATCTGGACAACGATGTGGCACGAGGACGATGCCCTTCCTGACGCAACCCTCTTATGTTATCCGGGCTTGGGACCGACACTGCATACTCCGGTGGCTGGGGTTTGGGCATCGGGTGGGAATCGAACCCATGCCTTTATCATGGCAGGCAAGAACCCAACAACTGGAGCAGCAATCATAATATATCAGTATATAAGCATCAGTAAGAGATAAACAGAACCTAAACTCCTTCTTCACATCTGTCTTGTGATGTCTTTGTAAAAGTTCACCATAGCAACCTTTATATCTATATAACCACGTGACACACAGCTGCATTACTGTCAGAGATGCTGTTATAGGAAATTAATCAACACCAGACTCGTCTAATCATCAGCTTTATAACCAGGGGTTTAAATAAAGTACCATCTGATTAAAAGGAGATCATTATAAACCAGTTTAAATATAAAGTCACACTTTTGTAGCACAGTTTACACCTCCATGCTGCTACACACACGCACACGCACGCACGCACGCACACACACACACACATACATACATACATACACACATGCATGCATCCAAAGACAGGCGCGCGCGCACACACACACACACACAGATGTGTCTCCCTGTCCCCTGACCTGGAGTCCTCGGTGATCACCGGCGCCCTGAAGCTGATCTTACTGCCGCCGCACCGAACCACGCGGCTCGCGCTCTGCTCCACCATCTTGCTCCGCTCTACCCCCTGAACTCCACGTGAAGATCACGTGACGTCCGTCGCCTTCCCCCAGTCTCCACCGGTATTCCGACAAGTCCCGCCTCCTGAGAGCTGATTGGTGGTTAGAACGCGACTTCAGAAAACTGCTGCAACGGCGCCCTCTCGTGGTCACAGAGAAAAACTACAAGTATAGCGCATGTTAGGAAGAATCTGAGTCATTCTACCAAAAAAATAAAAATAAATAAATGTTGGAAAGTGACGTCGCTTAGATTTGCTGGTGCCAAAATCATTTCAATGAACAAAACACACACATTACTTGTATATCTTTAGATAATATAGTATGTACTTTCAATAATTAAATTAAAAAAAAATATGTTCAATATATATATATATTTTTATATAATTGCAGCATTTTTTAAAAAGGCAAAGTTCAAAGGAAATGTCTTGTCACTATGATCATACATCAAAGTGGAATTGTATACTTTTTAAAATATCTAAAGATATATTTTTTCATGAAATAAATCTGATTCGTACTAACATCAATATCTTAAATATTAAATATCTTAAAATAAGTGAAACACTAAGATCAGGAAACAATTATCCATATAAATAATAATAATAATAAAAAAGGTTTTGCCTGTACTGTACATTCATGATATCTTTACATTGTACACATTGGATGAAACCGGTTTCTGAAAATTTTTGTCTGTATGTCTGTCCAGCTGGAATTTGTCTTAGGATCATACAAAACTGTCTGGACAGAATTTAATGACACTTTGCCAGTCCTTTGTTATTTGCTTGAAGTTAAACCTGCATCATAAATGAAATCAAAAGGCTGTGTCAAAGTGAAGTTCTGATCCATTTGGTGCCATATTAGGAAGTGTGGGCGCGTCTTAAATCGACTGCTGGACAGAATTTAAAGTGTCCCTATTATGCCATTTTAAAGGTTGCTACTATTGCTTAATGCGTCTCTTAAAACATGTATGCAAGGTCAAAAAACACTTTAGTTTACTCAAAAAATAGATTTAATTTTACCCCATTTCTAAATGATTCGTAAACGACTCGTGTGAAGCAGTTGGAAGATTCAGCCTAAACCCCTCCTTGCTGTGAGCCCTCATTGCTGTGATTGGTCAGATGGCGCGGTCCTTTATGATTGGTCTACCGCTACAGCGTGTGTCCAAAGTTATGGAATAGTCTTTCAATTAATGTTCGGGACTCAGACATAGTCTCAGTGTTTAAGTCTAGACTAAAAACCTATTTATTTAGCCAAGCATAAATGCTTAAGTATTGTGGTGAACTGGTATGTTTAGATGTTGTCTTCCCCACTCTCATTGATCACTCAGGTTTGTTGACGGTGAAGTGATTGGTCGCTTTACATTTCAGGGAGCCGTCATGTCTGTGTTTCCTTCTGCCCTGCTGAAAAATCCAGCATAGACCAGCATGATTATATACTGGTCTATTCTGGTTAATACTGGTTAGTGCTGGTCTGGTGCTGGTTTAGCTGCTGAACCAGCATAACTGATGGAAGACCAGCATGTCTACGCTGATGAAACCTTACCACCAGCATTGGTCCTGCTGGTTAGTGCTGGTCTGGTGCTGGTTTAGTTGGTGAACCAGCATAACTTCTGGAAGGCCAGCATGTCTGCTGAAAAATCCAGAATAGACCAGCATGATTTATACTGTATGCTGGGCCACCAGCAAGTTTTTGGTAGTTAAAATTTGGTAGCTTATCATTTTAGCTCATTATCTTGTATCTTAATAGCTAGTTCTGAAAATAGTGTGTGATGTAAATACATGGATCATGTAGTGTTATCTTTAAATGCATTTACATTACATAAATAAGGTAATCTATTTACCAAAAACATGTAAATACATTATTTTACATTTATTCAATATTTGCTGTGTTGTCTAAAAACACAACACAAACCTTTTATATAAATGCATTGACGATAAATGCATATTTTTAAAAAGTAATCGATGGAAATCACTTAAAACTGAAAAAAAAAAAAAAAAGCATAAACCATCATAGCTGATCACCAGCTTGACCAGCAATTATACCAGCATACGTTGTGTTTTGGTGCTGGTATGCTGGGGACCAGCATCAGTAAGGTGACCAGCATAACTGCACCAGCTTCATGGCGCTATAATGGTGGTCACCAGCACCTGCATCAGCAGGGTTACCAGCATAACAGAACCAGCATCCTGGGGTCAGCTGTTCCGGCGGTGGGACCACTTACATTTTTTATGGTAACTGTGAAAAAAACTTAAAATGCTCCATCATTTTTAATCATACATGTAAGTGTAAAACATCATTTGAATCTGTAAAGGGTCTTTATTTGTTAATGTCCACTTGCATATGTCATGGCTCTCCCTTTTAGTTATACTGTCATAGTTAGTCCTGTCAGAGTCCCTGCTTGCACTCTGCACTAAATATACATTCACTTTATACTGTACATTGTTTGACTGTGACCAGACCTACCTGCCATCTCTCCTGCCTGGGATGCGTGTGGTGACCGGGGACGGTTCCACTTTTCCATGAATGACTTCAGTCGGTCGATAGTTCAGGACTGGAGTTTCCTACAGTCTACCTGAGCCTCCAATAACAAACTGGTCTCTATTTAACTTCAAGACATCGATTCTGATCGATCTCTTCTAACCGTTATGACCCAAATGAGGATGGGTTCCCTGTTGAGTCTGGTTCTTCTCAGGATTTCTTTATACTGCCATCTCAGGGAGTTTTTTCCTGGCCATCGTCTCCATCGTCCTCAGCTTGCTCATCAGGGACAATTTGATCATTTTGATTCATACACATTCACATTTCATACAAACTTCCATAATTTCATTTGATTGTGTGAAGCTGCTTTGCGACAATGTCAATTGTTAAAAGCGCTATACAAATAAAATTGAATTGAATTTAACTGATATTTACTTAATCATAACCGGGCATTCCGTCAAAGATGATTTTAT
Source organism: Clarias laeviceps (assembly GCA_030014305.1). Classification (NCBI taxonomy): domain Eukaryota; kingdom Metazoa; phylum Chordata; class Actinopteri; order Siluriformes; family Clariidae; genus Clarias; species Clarias laeviceps. The sequence goes on along the minus strand of JAQMYJ010000036.1, from coordinate 29,900,026 downwards.
GATAGCAAAAAGCTTATGTTTAGGGAGAATGTTAGACAAATTACCACCAATACTAAGATCAGGTGAAAGAGATGCCCAGAAGAGAAGGAAGTACCAAACCGTATAAAAAAATCCTGAATATAAATGCCAGCTGGCTGAACACTTAAACATCGCAGACTGATGATGTTGAAAAATTGTGGTCATATTTCAGGGACATAGACTATGACGTATCACTTGCCTGTCTTAAAAAACAAGGATAAAAAACATCAGGTCTATTGTCTATACCGCTTTATCCTGTATACAGGGTTGCAGGGGACTGGAGCCTATCCCAGGAGACTTAGAGCATGCGGCGGGGTACAACTTGGACGGGATGCCAATCCATCGCAGGGCACATACACATACACACATACTCACACTCACACACTCATTCACACACTGCAGGCAGTTTTGGGGAAAGCCAATTAGTTCAATTTTCATGTCTTTGGACTGTGGAAACCGAAGTACCTGGATGAACCACACCAAGCACAGGGAAAACATGCAAACTCCATGCACACAGAGACAGGAATCGAACTCGGGTGGGAATCGAACCCGGACTCTGTAGGTGCAAGGTAACCACTACGCCACCATGCCACCACATCAGGACTAGTTTGATGATAATGACAAACAAACCAACTCAGAATTATTGGATCAAAGATACATCTGCCTGTTAAATAAGTAAAATAAACCGCCCAGAGCTACTAAAGCATCAGTGAAAGAATGCAACCGGAAAATCCAGTTCAAATTCAGACGAATGTATGGCACCTGACTAAATGCACTGACAATGCAGTATGCTGACAATAAGGACATGAAAAGCTTTTAGCTTCAATAAAGGCTCTACAGGGCTCACATCATCAAACCTAGCACTATTCTAAGATAGAACATTGTGAACGCTGGGCATGAAACTTCAACTCCATTCCAAACACTCACTCACTCATTCATCATCTATGCCGCTTTATCCTGTATTCAGGGTCGCGAGGGCCTGGAGCCTATCCCAGGAGACTTAGGGCATGACACACATACACTCACTCACACACTATGGGCAATTTGGAGACACCAATTAGCCTAATCTGCAGGTCTTTGGACTGTGGGAAGAAAACCGGAGTACCTGGAGGAAACCCACCAAACACAGGGAGAACATGCACACAAAGAGAGGAATCAAGCCTGGCCGGGAATCGAACCCGGATCTTGGAGGTGCAAGGCGACATTGCTAACCACTACACCATTCCCAATAACTCAGCATATATTAATAATGATACCATTAAAAGAACAACTCAAGCTCCCAGAAACAAAGACCTGGAATAGACACCAAACTAAAGTGAGAAGCGACCAAACCGCTCTCTAGTAGAAACGCACCTAGGGCAGTTACAAACAGTTACTGAACTGTTGCAAAAAATGTAGGAAGAAGAAGCACAACCCCAAGATTTTAAAGATACTAACATCATTCATCTTTACAGAAGAAAAGGAGATCAACTGGATATTAAAAACTATACACACCCCAGTAAACATGGCAGGGTTTTGTAATGTAAAAAAATTTGACCAAGATGAAAATTTCAAAACTTTTTCTACCTTTAATTTTATCTACTTAAATCCTGTATAACTCAATTGAAAAATGTCATGAATTTAAAATAAATCTTGGCCTTGCTGTTTTTATTCTTATTTATAAAGTTTAATCTGGTTGAAGAGCCATTTTGATGTGCAAAAGATTTGATAGCAAATCTCTAAAGGACTGAAATAAACGCTTAGAGCTCAATGAGGCTGACAAGGTTTTAATCTCATAAAATATCATATAATGCTGTTGTAGTTATAGATGATTTTTCTACAACACAGAGCGTTCCTAGAGTGTTTGATTTTAACAGTGTGTGATCGTGCAGACTTTTCATATCCACTGTAGAAAGTCCTGGGACAACTTCTTCTAAGTATAGCTGGACAGATATTAGCTAATGTTCTCCTGAACAGGTTCACACAAGCTGAGGAGAAAAGAGCAGCACAAGAACACCAGTCAGTCTGGGCAGGAAGAAATGTCATCGATTCCCTGCCCTCGCTTTCACAGAAACTTCTTATTGCAACTTTCTGAGTCACCTACAGTACACACCCATTGGACTTCTGTACTTCTATATTGAAATAGAAAGATGATACATTACAATATAATATACAATAATGTATACACACTTCAAGAAAAGGAAAATTGTATGATTTACTGTATAATATACTCACACAATATTAATAATATTATCACGTTATTATCATAATATTATCATATCTATCATTATATAACATACATGTATAGCAATAAAGTTAGTATTAAAATGTTTATGGCAGTTTTTCTTTTCCTGAAGTGTATATACATTTATACACTGTAATGCATATTTGATTTATGTCTGATTATTTTTTTTCTTTTGTGTACAGATATTAAGCAGACTCTTTGATTCCTTTTGTCAGTATCTGCAATTGTTTGTTTTTTTGACCACACTGTAGAATGTGTAATTAGATTATGTAACACACGTTACAGTGTAATATTAGAAGGAAATTCTCCATAGAAATAAAAAATCAAGTCTTTCCTTGTTGATGGAAACACTTCCTTGTGCACTTGATGTGATAATTTCCTGCTTCTCTACACACGCACATAAAGCAAAACAAAAGCTTTCCTCCACCCTGACATTTTAGATGTTTTACATCTGTCTGGTCCTGTCAGTTTTAATTTCATTACTCATGACAGGTGTGAAAGACTCCATTAAACATCAATATGTTTTTTTTTTTTTTCAATGACATCAGATCTGTTTTCAGATGTGATCAGATGTCCAGATATGATCAAATATCTAGTGATATTCTACATCAACTTGTACCTTCAAAGCAAAAAAAAAAAAATCGAAATAATATACATTTAATATAAATCTTGCCCTTGGTGTTTTCATTCTTATTTATATGCTTTTATCTGGTTGAAGAGCAATTTGATCTGCATTACATTACAGCTGGCAAAGCTCTAAAATACTGAAATGAATACTTAGAGCTCAACAAGGTTTTAATCTTATAAAATATCATATGATGCTGTTGTAGGAAAGTCTACCACTAAGTTATACATAATTAAACTAAGTTGTACATAATTAAAACCTAAAAAACCCACAAAACCTAAAATTACAGCTGTACCTCTGACATTGACAACTCCTTCACCGTATTAACACTGAGATTTTTTTCTAAATAATAATTTTTTGTAATCTTAATCCTAATCTTTTTTTTTTATTAGGCATGTATTTTTTAAATAATCCTCCTTACAGTTTCATGTGAATAAGCTGAAACTGTAACAGTAATATGTTAGAGTAGTGTGTTAGAAAAGGACACATGCTTATCTAACAGAAACAACACTTTTAAACATCATGAGGAACTACTTCAGATCATAAAATTTAAAAGTGACATTTTTGTTAGCTTTTTTAAATTAAAAAATATTTTTTTTTCCCATTAACATATGTTTTAGCTCCATAGATCTGTATACAATAAAGGAAGAAATTTTGCAAATGAAGAAACACTATTTGTGTTGCCAGTTTGAATGTTTTCCCTCTCTATTTGTATATTAAATGTAATGTATTGTACATATTTATTGGATTAATTTTTACCTCAGTAACAGAGTGGTGTGTCTGCCAAATGCCGAAATATAATGTCAATATAGTCATAAAAATATAAATAAATATATTGACCTCAAAGTCTCTACAGATGTCGCTAGATGAACGGATGAAATGTCTACTTAATAAAATTAATATAAAGTTAAATGGAAAGTCAGTCTTTTTGTAAATCTCTGTTTTTTTTGGCATAATAGTAATATTAGTCCGTTGTTGCATACATTTCATCATAAAGCTATGGCTGTCTACCAACACTATATGCACAAAAGTATAAAGTATCAATATTGTCTCTAATGAATCCCTCTTTTCCGATTGTTTGGGGCATCTGGAAAAAAGCATGTCTGGAGAAGTAAAGGTGAGCGCTACCATCAGTACCAACAGTAAATCATCCCGAGACCATTCATACAGTATGTGGGGTTGCTTCTCAGCCAAGCCAGTGGGCTCACTCACAATTTTGCCTAAGATTGCAAAGAACGGTACAAAAACATCCTCAGAGAGTAACTTTTCCAGCATGATGGAACACCATGCCATAAGGCTACTCCCCAGGATACTCCGCAGACCTTAATCCTACTGAGAACTTGTGGTCAATCTTCAAGTGGCGGGTGGGCAAACTAAAACCCTGAAAAACTCCAAGCATAAATTATCGGCCAAAATACAGTATTAGTGCAAATTTTATATATATATATATATATATATATATATATATATATATAAAATAAAGAAAATCTGTGTATCAAAGGAGCTACTTCTGAAGTTTATGCGACATGTAAGTGACCAATCTTGATTCCCTAAAAATTTCAAGTTGCTAACTTCAGCTTATTTTATATGTTCCCCCCAAATTTTCCATATTTCTTTATGTGTCTTAATACTAAAATGTATGTATATTTCTAAAAAGAAATACTGTATGACTTATAAAAATTGTTTCAATTAAAGCATTTCTGGGTTTTGGTAAAAGCTTAAAAAGCACAAGATCTGTAGTGTCTGTAACCATGTCAAATTCATGTTGCAATATCTTAAAATTTTTAGAATAATGCATTTTTTCAGGTTTACGTCTTTTCATGTGAAATCTAAATTGGCCAAGTTTCGTCTGAATGACAATTAAGATCATTGAAATATTGGAATTCAAAAAAGTTACGGACACTACACAAAAGTGCCTAAAATTGTATTTAGCAAATGTGTTACTTTTTATCTGATAAAATATAAAAGTGTATGCATATTTATAAAATGAAGCATGAATCGGGAGATAGGAAAAATTAAGTATTATGAAAAATTATGTTATATGATCCTATCTGAAAATTCCTTTTTGAGACACTTTTTTGCACCAATACCATGTTTTGGCCGAGTGCAAGAATGGGCTGCCAGTCATGATGGAATTAATTGACAGCGTGCCAGAGCGGATTGCAGAGGTTTTGAAAAAAAAAAGGATCAATATTGCAAATATTGACTTTTTGTAAGTCAAATATTGACTTACTTGTCAATAAATGCATTTGACACGTACAGTATGAAATGTTTGTGATTATACTTCAGTATACCAGAGTATCATCTGACAAAAAAAAAAACACTGAAGCAGTTGACTTTGTGGAAATTTATTTTTGTGTCATTCTCAAAAGGTGACACTGTGGTGTAGCGGTTAGCACTGTTGTCTTGCACCTCCAGGGTCTGGGTTCGATTCCCATTTCTGTGTGCATGGAGTGTGCATGTTCTCCCAGTGCTTGGTGGGTTTCCTCCCACAGTCCAATAACATGCAGATTAGTCTAATTGGTGTGTGAATAAGTGTGTGTGTGCCCTGCGATGGATTGACACACTGTAAACCCTAATGCTCAAAGTAATCAAACATATTGAGTACTGTTAACTTAAATAATTACAATTAGTTCAAATTAATAGACCTTGATGAGTGTTTAGAACTTTTTGGTATTTATGAGTTTGTTGAAATGACACTTTTCAAGTTATCTGAACAAATTTTATATTTTAAGTATCTGTAAGTACTTAAGTAACAGTAACTGTCATCTTAAAGTTCCACCAACTTAAAATCTTTCAGACTAGCGATTTTGTTTCTGATGTCATCAGGGCAATAGGGCACTGGTGGCACTGCCATGTGAAAGGACCGGGTTTGATTCCCAACAACTGGATGAAGTGCCTGTCCCAAGCCCAGATAAAATAGGAGGGTTGTGTCAGGAAGGGCATCTGGCGTAAACCCTGTGCCAAGCCTGTGTGCGGACTGGATTGTCTACTGTGGCGACCCATTGGTGGGAGCAGGCGAAAAAAAACCAACAACAATTTATTTGATTTGCAACAACTAAAAAAAAAATGACAATTGCTATTAAATAGTATGAGTTAGGCTACTCAATAATGCAAGTAAAGAACGATTAATATAAATGAGTACAACAAACTCAAAAACTCATAGTTACGTTTACTTAAAACTGGAAACATCATTACTTAAAAACTTTTATGGAACTGATTACCTCAAACTTTTTGCCAAAAAGTTTTGCCAACTTATTCGGGTTTACAGTGCACCGTGCCCAGGGTGTACCCCGCCTTGTGCCCTTAGCCTCCTGGGATGGGACCCAGTACAGGATAAAGCCGTATAGATGATGAGTGAGTCATTCTCAAAACTTTTGGACACAGCTGTAGTGCTTGCAACTTCCTCAGCGGGTGATGTAAAGCGATGGATCTGGCAACCCTGCAAAGTGCAGAAGTGAAAGAGGTGTCGACTGAGGAGGAAGGCGGTGTGGAGAGAAAGTGAGAGAGAGAGACAGAAAGAGAGAGACACAGAGAGAGAGACACACACAGAGGGAGAGAGAGAGAGAGATTGTCGAAGTTTAGGTTTTTATTCTGTAGTTATCTCTGAACAGATCAGTTGATTAGTGTCTTCAGCCCTGGAATTAAAAGCGGATCTAATTGCGGGTTTATTCTAAGTGAATTTCGGACAGGTAACAGTGACAGAGACTCCGCGCTTCTCGGGTTGATTATTCCAAAAAAAAAAACTCTAGTCTGTTTGCGCTTGAACTTTTTTTAATTGATTTAATTATTTTTTTTATCTTCAGCAGCAGGATGAGTCAATGGAAACAAATCCAGCAGCTGGACATGAAGTTCTTGGAGCAGGTGGATTATTTCTATGATGATAAATTCCCCATGGAGCTGAGACAGGTGCTGGCGAGCTGGATCGAAAGTCAGGACTGGTAGGATCTTATATAATAAAATGACATGATTTATGTACATATATATACAGTATGTGTAGATACAGGGTGGGCATGAAGTCTTGTTCTTATTATATACAATTATATCTCATATTATAGATAATAGAAAAATATCTATATTATGAATCATAATCTATCTAAATAATCTATTTATTTTTCTATATAATGCTACAACAGTCCTTTTTCTGTGT
>JAQMYJ010000036.1:29863560-29892901 GCA_030014305.1 Clarias laeviceps | reverse complement strand
GTAAATTCCCCAGTGTTGACTAAATACTTTCAGAGTGTATTTAAGTCCAACTGCACTCATATAAACACAAATCAACACTGGGGAATTTTCTGTATGTGTATATATTTTGAGATTTGTCTTTCAGATAAATTCAGGGCTGAGTCAAATTAAATAACCAGATTCATATTTGATCTGGAATAAAAATCTTTTAAAAAACACAATTTGGAAATATACACAACTATGATATATCACATTTCATTTTGCATTTATAACACAAAACAGTTTACATCAATATATTTGTTTGTAGCCCGTACAGCTCTTAAAGAATATTTTATCTGTTATTTGTTTTTCTGTTTTTATATATATATAAATATATAAAGCTTAGGATTGTGCAGTATAGAGTGACATATCCTTTTTTTCAACACATCTTAGGCAATATGATGAACTAAATCTTATTTAATTTTATCCAATTATAAAACATGACAGAGCAAAAAACTATAAAAAAAAAAATGGGTCACATAGGCAAAGAAAAAGCACAGATCACATGATCAAATGTTTTTATTGTTGTTTCAGGTGTTTCTATGACCAAAATAATGTTCATTTTGTTTTGAGTACCAGATGTATGCGATGTCATTCCCATATTCCAGTAGTGGTAAAATTGTCCCTTTATAAAAGTAATGATAACTTTTGTTCTATCTGACATGAAAAACCCAAATACACAGTGTAAAGTCTGAAGCCTCCCTGTTAAAAAATACCAGCAAGACTTCCATATAAGAGCATACAGTGTGTATATATTTATTTATTTATGTCTAATCATCATTGACCTCTGCTGTGTTGCCGGCACGGACCTGTGCCGCTTGAGTTTCAAGGGTTTAAAGTCCAACTGGACTCATATAGACACTGCTGGGTGTTAATTCAACACTGGGGAATTTGCTGTGTGTGTATACTAGTGTATGTACAGGTTAATAGTACATAGTACAGGATCTCTTTAGAGATTTATCTTTCGGATGAATTCAGGACTGAGTCTGATTTAATAATCTGAATAATGTTGGTTTACTTTGATCTGGAATGTCAGGTAAAAATCTGCAGATTAAAGCATTTCACTGGAAGTAGTTTGAATAAGATAACATGAGATAAACATTCATTGGTAATTGAGTTTACAGATGTTTTACATCAGCTTACATTTGTAAGATTAGAATAGTAATGAATACAATTAAAAATAAATAAACAGAAATTGATTTAAAATAGCCGTAGAATGAGCAAATATGGAATACCAAAATGAAAAGGCTAACAGTACGAACGGAAAATGTGCACCAGAACAAAAAGAAACCAGAAGTAGTGGTGCCTTATAATCGGAGGATTATCCGTGTACAAAGGTGCACAAGTGACAGCATGACATTTAACAGGAAGGACTATTACATGAGCTCTTTTGTTCATGTTGCTCATAAACAAAAGAGTAAGCCTGATATCCTGTATTGCCTATTCATTTAATAAAAACCACAACAAACCCAATTTACCCAAATTCAGTGAATATTAGCTATAAGCATCATTTAAAAAAAGAAAATGGCACAAATCAAGGACGAAACATGAATCTCAAATACAGAAAGGATTTTCATTTTAAAATGACTGGCTGATCTATTTTAACACTTTGTGTTTTGCTGTTACAGGAAATTAATCAGTGAGGGTGATGATGATGAGACAAATTTCCATTTAACCCCCCTGTAGTTAATTCCTTTCCTATAACAGCATGCCCTGTACTGTTTTATTCCTCTAACACCACAGCAACCTGCCAAACCTTGCAATTACATCACTATCTGATCAATCAGGAGCCAGAATTCAACAGGACTGTGGAGCACCTGAGCTTTTCAGTTCTACCTGTTTTTGTAGAGTGGTTTGGCCTTTGTGGTTGTTTCCCTTCGAAATCAAGTCTGTTTACACTGAGAGTTTGGTTGAGTGTGAAAGCAGAAATGTGATAGGTTAAACAAGTTCACAATGGCATGGAAAGGCGTGCTGTGGTTTAAAATGAAATAGAACACTACCTAGATCTTTAGAGGGAAGAAACAAACAAAGCGCAAGTGACTGGAGTCTAAAAACAAAAAATGTGCATAAATCATTTGCACAAATAAAAACTTTTTAGTATTTGTAAAAACAAACTTGATGATGAAGTCCTGTCTGACCCAAACTCAACAGAAGTCAAGTTTTCTGAAAATGCATGAAAAAAGTCATTAATTTCTATGTTTATGTTTATATCTGAGCCCCTCCCTCATTTCTTTATTAGAAATTAAATTAAACAGGAATGAATGTTTTACTGCAACAGGGTGCAAAGTGCCTAAAAGGTATAATAAAAAAAAATGGTTGTTACTGTAACAATCTCAGCAGCGACCTCATTACCCCTCTCGTCTGTTTCAACCACTCAGCATTCAGCCTCAGCAGTATAATAATCACCAGCCTGATCATCTGTCATCATCTGCACGTTAAGTTAGATGTTTTTTTATACTTGAGTGATTTATAGGTCACTGTGTGGCGCAGCAAACAGGGTACAGGGACTGCCCTTAAAACAACGAGAGAACTATTCCTCAAGACTACATAAAAAAAGTCTGGCTCCTGGGTAGCAAAATATGAACCACAAACGTGAATATATTTTATTAGGATTTTATGCGATAAATTGTCACAAAGTGGCACAGAATTGGTTTAACACATAAAATCCCACTAAAACACATTTACGCTTGTTATTGTAATGTGATATTGTAACAAAATGTGGAAAACTTCCAGGGGTATACATACTTTTGCATGGCATTGTATATTTCTACTTCCTGTATACTGAGCACCTTTCTGTATGTTTTTGTTTTAAGGGAAACAGCGATGAATCATGAGGCCATGGCCATGGTGCTCTTCAACAATTTCCTGATCCAGCTGGAGAGTCACTGCCAACAGGAGCCGAACTTCCTGCACAGACACAACCTGAAGAGGATATTCCAGCAGATACAGGTACGAGAGATCGGCAAGCAGCACCTGAGCTCGGTGGCAAAATATGTCAAAGCTTCAGAATTGTTATTATCCTTCATGGAAGTTCTCATTCAAAAAGAGTGTTTTGGGTAGCAGTTTGAGATAATAAGGACTGGATCAAAATTTCTTAAGAAAGATTTAAAGTTCCTTGAAAGAAACAATAAAACAAGGATTTGTACTTAAGGCCAAAAGTTCAATAAATAGCTCTACAGGATAAGCTAATTGTGTTAAAACATGTTTAAGTCAGAATTTTCTTGAAAAGAAAAATCATAAAGACTGGGATTATTTTCAATAGCTTCTAAACCAGCAATAAAAAAAATCAGGGATAGAAAATAAGGACTAAAGTAGGAAATTCAGTACACACACATGTAAAGACAGCATGCTTATGGTTATAAGAATAGCCTGAATGAGGAATCATCAGCCACGCTTGTGTTAATTTATAACTGCATTCCTACAACTTAAGGTAAGTAAATTTTTTTTATTTTTTATTTTATTTTATGGATTTCTAGTATTAGGACGAAACATGCTTAAACTTCTCCCCGAGTGGTGCGTTCGAATCCCGGGTGATACCGTAGCGTCTCGCACCAGTAGGCCTAGAGAGAGCTGAGTGGTCGAGTTCTCTCAGAGGGGATTAAGCAATTATTGTGATGTAATTGAATAATGTTCCATTCCTGCTCGCACGCAAATGGCACCAAACCACTTTATTTCCTTAAAGTTCCGCATGATCAGGTTTAATCAGGCTGATGATCTGAAACCTTGTTGACTTGAGGAAATAATACCATGGCTGAGATATGATACAACCGAAACACTTATCTGCTCTTCGAGGTTTAGGTTTCCCTGCTTCTGCTAGCTAAAGATGTGTCTGTTATCGGTCTTATTTCAAATAGTTTTGTCAGAGTAAGCATGGCCATGCATTATCGCTCGTACTCGCTTTTGCTGTATATCAAGCAACCTTTCCTACGCTATTTACTGCTCTATTTAGTGTACAGAATTTAGCGTTAATACTACATCAATTATGTAAATGTTCTGATTTTTAACTTAATTTATGACAGAGAAATAAGATGATATAAATTAGCCTGAGCTAAGATTGGTTGATTAAAACGTCTGCACCCGGACGTTGCTATTCAGTGATTATTATTACACATTTATACAAGAATCTACAGTGTATTCAGTATTTATAGACGAAGTAAAAGGTTGTTCAAACAAATGTCTTTTTATTTTGTTGCAAATTTCACTGCGACTTATTTACACACATTTACAGTGGCCCAACGTACATACTCACACACTATCAGCACTTTCTGTAAAGTCGTTGAGAAATATCTGCTGGAAGGCAAAACATCTGATTCAACTGAACAAGCAACAACATGACAAGCAGGAAAACATGAATATAAATCAGTATTGGATTCATCGGTTGTAAAAGTAAATAAAGGTTTTAAATATTTATTTTGTCTATGCTAAAGAACCATGGGAGACGTTTTTTTTTTTTTTTTTTACAACTGGTGGTAACTAATTACAAACCAAAAAAAATGAAGGTGTGAAAATGATTCAGATATTCCTGAGGGTTCCATGTAAATCAACAGTGATTCAGTGGGCGGAAATGTTGGAACGATTTCTTTTCATAATCATGAATGCAATAAACCTTAGATGTTAATTATTTATCCAGTATGGGAAATAATATTTTGTAAAGTTTTAATAGGTGATTTTTTTTTATTAATGCTAAACACAGATATAGTCTGTGGATTAAAAACAAAAATCTATGCATGCAGTGCAGAGCGCTCGTCTGTGATTACCTGGCCTTCTGTTAGCCTTTTAAAGCCACACCCCAACACCTCTTCAGTCCACCCACAGGGCAGTCTGGTGGACCCGGGAAAGCACCCAGCACAGCCACATACTGTGAGCTAAAAACACTTTTCCAAAAACAACTAGCTGACAAGAAATATGGTAAAAACTAAAATAAACTGGTACTGGTGGCGTGGTGCGAGGACACGGGACTCGGTTCGTGGCAATGACGAAGGTAGAATTGGTGACGTTTCTCCTTCCCAGTCTTTTGATAGATGGTTTTACTTTTGAAAGTCATTTACTTTAGGTTAATACAATACTTTAATCATCTAAGTGTAATTAGTTAATAAATGCTTGAAAACAACGGAGTGAATACGCTTGGTGACGCGATTTGTATCTAATCTATATGGTCATATCACATATAATGATGTTTCTACAGAACAAGATATGAATATCAATGTAGTTTTTCAATAAGCAACTTTGCAAACAACTTTTATAAACAACAATAACAACAATAATAACGTGTATTATTAATACACACATTTCATTGTTTTTATATTTTAAAAAATTGTGCTACACAATTAATCGCATTAAAAAAATCTAAATGTTCAATTATTTAATCGCTAAAAAGATGCAGGTCATATACACATAGACTGGAATTTATACAGAGTTTGTCAATAATTTAAGTGTTTATTCTAATAAATTTGAGTCGATATAGTAAGTAAATATTGGCCAACATCGTCTTAATGAAACCATTTGTCCAGTTATTTAGTGTTAGCCTGGGATTGTCTATAAAATGGTACATACTGTATAAGAGTTAAATATCGGAGTACAATTCATAATGTGTGTCAAAGTAAAAAAAAAAAAAAAAGAATCTAATAAAACAGGAAAATGCATACAAACTTAACATCACATGACTTGCTTCCGATTTAAAAAAATAAAAAAATTCAGACGAAACTGATCAAAATTTCAATCTGGTCATCTTTTCCAGTATTACTATAGTTTCCAGGGGGCACAGCTTCACCTAAATATGTGGGAACAGGAGGCAGGTTCAAGGTGTAAACAAATCATTCCAATGCTGTTGTGCTTCACTTGACTGTAAAGAGACCTTTATATAAAGACACACTGTTCTGTGGAGCATGTGTTTGCACCCATGTCTCATTGTGTTACAGCTAGATTTAGACCGTCACACCACTTCCTACACGCGTTGGGGGAAGGGATAGTGTATTCTATTCGCATTTGTTGTGCTCAGTGGTATCGCACACATCATGGGGAAGTGAGATGGCAGCATACGTGCAAACAGCCGGCCGTCTGAGGTCTGTGCTGTTGTTGCTGTATAGAGGCGCCATAGTGTGTTAACGGATAGTTAGGGATGAGACTTACTGTAGATGTTGCGGGTTTCAGAACCATATATCAGGACGGGATCCGTATAAGAACTAGAAGCCTTAGTTATACAGTGAAGTCTTAGAGAACCATTAAAGAACTCAGTGCCAATTATTAACAGGACTACACACTACTACTTACCACTAATTAATTCTGGTTTTTTTTAAGTACATAATTACAGTACAGGATGTCCCGAAATGAGTATGAGATGACCGCGTGTGTTTACAAAGTACAGTACGTACTGGCAATCATGGAAAGAAATAAAGTTTTTAAACTTTTAAATAAAGTTGCATTTTATGAAAAAAAAAATATGAACTTCCCCTATGGTTAGAGAAACTGTAGAAACCATTATATCTCATAAGTCCAAACATCATACTTTTAGTAAAGCTGCAGAAAGCACTTAATGAAAGTACATCTCTTATATAAACTGACTTACCGTCTGTAGAAATCAGGGTCACCAAAGTTGTGGTTTTCACACAAAGTTTTGGAACTTTGGTTGCGGGTAAATAAAGTCTGCGGGGTATTTTTTTTTTCCGTGGTGGTTATCATAGGGGGTGGCGTGGGTGGGGGGGTTATTATAGTCTGGATTTCTTTAAATTATACATCCAAAATTAAACCCTAATACATGTCTGTAAATGACAGGTTAGTGTAACATCAGGTTAGGAGAAAATGTTGCAAGGTACAAGGTGTGTTTTTTTCCTTTTTTGCTTGCTTTTAATGCATATTGCAAAATAAAAATGCGTGTGCGCAACAGTTAACTATTCCTCTTGTAAAAGCTGAGAAAAAGAAGAATCATGAGTCTTTCATGTTCGGTGGTTAACTTTTTATTTCAGCGATATTTGAGCAGTTTCTGTAATGTAGTCAATCCATCCATCCATCCATCTAGGAACCTTTGTAGTCCAACTAGGGGCCAGTGATGATTATTGTATTTATTCCTATTTTTTGACAACTGTGGAAGGACCTCCAGTCAACATTCGCCAGTTAACCTAATCTGCATGTCTTTCAAACCAGAGTTCCCAAAGGAAACCCACCAAACACGGGGAGAACATGGAAACTCCATGCATGCAGAATCGAACCCGGATTCCAGCCTCATGAAAGGCGACAGTGCTAACCACTAAGCCACCAGGCTGGCGTAACGTAGCAAACTGGACATTTCGCTGAGACCTGGCAACCGTGGATCTAACGCATTAAGTTTTGAGCTCTGCCAAGCTGCAACCGTTTCAAGCAATCTAAGCTATTTTATCTTGTTTTTAAAGTCCCTTGCTAATAATAAACAAAAATTAAATCATTTGATAAACCTAACGAATTTGGTGCAACTGTTAAACCAAAGAGTTTTGACTGACGCTAAAGCAATCTTCATAATAAAAAAGAGCAAAGGTACTCAAATGACCTTGGTGGAGCACACCAGTGGTATGGTTGATGAGAAAGTAAGGTGGCGGAGAGACTACAAGGGAAATCCCCTAAAAGCCACGTTTAAAGTCTGGAATAGATCAGCGATGCTTTTTGTTATAGACCATGTGATATTTTTAAATTAGGAAGATATTTTAACAACAACCTTGTAGCTTCTACCAGCTGTAACTTGATGCTTGAGATATTTTAAGAAGATTTGTACACATAAACCGTTGAACAGCATATAGATTTTTTTTCCCATGTCTGATTTGAACGCTGGTACTAGACAGTTATCTGAATGAAAAAGTTATAAATATGAAAAGAAGACTTTCTGGAACCTTGTTTTACAGTAAGAGTGCACAGCGATGCAGGTCAGGCATCACCAAATACAAATTGTGAGATGCTATTACATTTAAAACCACCGTTTCCGACCTTCGTTGTAATTGCAGTAGAAGTGCACCTCAGCAGAATATAAACTTTGTGGTTTCCTGCTATCATCTGGTTTTTTTTTTGTTTTGTTTTTTTTTCTTTCACGCGAAAGCCTGAACACGATCATGGAGGATGTGTGTCATCTAAAGTTCTCCATCGGCTTTACAGAAATCTGCCAGTTTGTGAGCGATTCTGATAACTGAGGGGTTTGTTGAGGTCTTGAATTTGGTTCCTGAAAATCCCAGTAATTTTATATCTTGAGAGTCGTGATGTTTATCAGAAATGCCAGCGGGCGAGACATGAATCAGAGGTGGTTTTTTTTACACGTGGGTGGATTTGGGGATTTCTCAAAACAATTGACGAAGAGTCAAATGTCAGGGGTTTTGCTCAGGAACGTTATAATGTTTATAGTTGGATGTTGTGCTGCCATGCCAGTCTAAAAGAATTAAAAAAGCCAAACAGGACCATGTTTTTATTTATTTTTTGCTTTTCATACTTCTTTCCAGGTACATTTTTGAAAAAAAAATAATAATAAATTGGTCATTTTTTCCCCTAGGCTGTCTCGACTGTGTATTCGCCTTTTTTCCACTGCATTGTCTGTTAATGACTTTAAACGTTATGAATCGCTGGCAGTTTGGTTTTACTTTCATTAATGGATTACCTCAGACATGCAAATCTGCATTCCTTATTGAATACAGTTCCTGGAACTGAGCAATATCTTCCACTCCATGTTGTAACACATAACATTTTAAAGCTCTGATGCATGAAAGACCGTTTAAAAGGGGTGGGTTCACTTTTTTACCCCTTTTACCCACTGCACTATGGGAACTTGCTTTTGCTGCATATTACCAAGTTGTTATTTCTTTTGTACTTTGTTTAGTTAGAATATTTCCAAGCTACATGAGATACAGGTGGTTGAACGACTCAGCTAACGGATAAATCAAATCTACGTAATCAGTTGCAGTTAAACACCATCATAATAAAAAGGAAGGCGTAAGCGTAACATACTGTAATTGAACTTTTTCTGTGCAGACCATGGGTATGGTGATTTAAAAGAGCTGAACAGATACAAGGAAAAACCTCAAAAAGTCTAATGTGTTCCATTTTCCAGCTGCTCTTATATCTAATACCGTATGTCTACGAGAAACATTTACAGAAGATGTCAGTAAAAAATATTTAAATAGAGTAGAAAATTTAAAGAATGCCCTTAGCTCGGAGCCCACTTGTAATGAAAATTCAGCGAGTGGAACGTCTGATTCTTGAAAACTGATGTCACCAACATGCGGAATCTAAGCCAAGAGTCTCATCTGTCTGTGGGAACTGTATATATCACCACAACTGGATATAACACCACTTGCACATTACAGAAACTCAGCTGGGAATTATTGCCACGTCCACTGGTCCGTCTTGATCTCGCTCAAAGCCATTTCCACATGTTTGTATCGTTAAAGGAGGCCAGCGTGAAGCAGGCAGTCTGATCATTGCTTTGTAAAGTTTTTGAGAAAACCTTCTACCTTGATGGTATTCAAGCAATAGTGAAACACTGGGATAAGTGCATTAATGTGGCAGGGGATTATATAGAGACATAAAGGGAGTTTTTACTCTCATAACTGTGTTCTGTTATTCTGCACAATCAAAAGTCCTGGTTTAACTTAAACACCCATTTGGACAACTGAGTGATAATTATCTAAAACAATCGTCACTTAGTTTTCAAACTAAACTTAGTACAGTCAAAATTGAATTTTACTTTCTTGTAGCTTTTGCATATTGACATTATTTACATTTTACTAAACAAGTTAAGGAGTTAAATTAATTTTATTCTGTTTAATGGATTTAACATTAACATACCAATTTTTATCATTAATTATACTATTATTTATTTTTGTTCCACTTGCGCATTTTACTTGAGTGGAAATTCTGTTCTTAATTTAAATATAAATTTTTCCCCTGGAGACAATAGATCTAACCTTACGGTTATACGTGGGCAATTCCATCCCAAGGTCAACCTTCAAGTGGCATTATTCATACTGTAGGTGTCTTACCGACCTATACTGACAAGCTAAAAATTCTAGCCAACTACACATGCTTACGCTGACAAACCTTTCACTTGTAAATTTAAAAGCAACTTACAATGCTTAGCACTAAAAAAACAAATCCACCGGCACAAAATCATGAAAACTAAAAAGAAAGAGATAGGAAAAAAGTTTTCTTTTGTTAAATTTACTATACAAACCTGCTCTCTGTATAGTTTTGAATAGAGATGATTCAGATCCATAACCTGAAAATGTCACATCTGTAATGCTGGTTTTTCCTAATATATCATTTATTCCAAAAACAAGTCTACGTAAGGACATAAGGACATACTTTGGATGATGCATTTTTAAGTTACATAATAATATTAATTAACAATTGACAATATTTCTCTGCTCTTTGTTGTAGTCCTATGCACATGAACTCTCTGATACTAAACTTGTCCATACATTGTCACAAAATCTTCCTAGTGAAAAAAGCACCAGGAAGTTATTGCAGGAGCTGTTAATGAAATCTAAGGATCATAGACAAATTTTTTATCATACTTTTAAGCCATGTGTTTTGTATTTGTATTCCAGTTGAAATACAAAGCCAACCCTCAGCACCTGTCGGCTGTGATCTCCAACTGTCTGAGAGAGGAGAGACGCATCATATCAGCCGCCAGCATGCAGGAGCAGGTACGACTCATGGACACGCTCAGTCAGGATTAGTGCTTGTGCCTAAGTGTTTGTTTTCCCATGCTTGTGATTTTCTGATTTATAAATCCACAAGAATGTATTGCCTTAAAAGGGACAGGAAAGTCTGCACCAATTTGAATAAAGATAATGGATTTTTAGATTATATACCAATATTATTTAACAATTATACATATAACAATATTAATCAACAATTAACAATATTTTCCTAGTTTCAAAGGATCGTTTTTTTGGATTAAGTTTCATCTTTAATAAAAAATAAAGTAGGTCAAAAATAATTTTAAATCTAAACTTAAATCCAGATTGTGACACATTGATAAATTGTTTTCCACAATACACACGCACTGATGCGATTGAGCGAAGGGATTTCAAAATGTTTCTGCCAAGTAATGTTAAATTTTTTTTTTTTTTACATTTGGCATTTGGTCTGTAATATCTTGTAGAGATGATAACATTATAATAAATTTTTAAGACCCCAGAGTGTAGCACGGAAATCTCTTAAGACTTCCCTCTATGGTTAACACATGACATCACCTGTCTGTCATGCTGTCGGCAGGGTCCGTTGGAGAAATCAATGCAAAATTCAGCGGCTTTGGAGAAGCAGAAGAACCTGGACAACAAAGTGGCAGTGATCCGCAGCAGTGTGCAGGTGAGGCCGACGCAACATCACGTTACTTACTAAAGAAAAAGAATTAGAGGGAGCTTACACACTGCAGGTTCTTGGTAAATTAAATTAAAACAAGTATGTAGGTCAACATATTTCATGGGCTTTCCATAACTACAGTATCAGTATATACAGTTAAAATGAATGACTTTTTTTTTTCAATGTAGAGTACTGAGATGTACAGGTATATGAAACATTATATCATTCATAATATCCATAATTAGATTCTCAGAACATAATTAAGTGATGTCACACAAGAGGGAGTGCTGTTTGTAATGAATATCAGCACAGCTGTTATGCAGCCGTAGGCACGAGGGCGAAGCCCGAACGAGGGTTGTGATATTTGGCTCAGATTACTTTCATTGTTCCGTGACTTCACGGTTGGTGAACAAAACAGGATCATGATTCACAACCAAGACATGGGGTAATGTACTTATATACACCTCAATTTGGATTTAAGACCGGCTTGAAAACTATTCCTTTATCTTTATGTGTCGTATTGCATGATTCATTTTAATGCAAAAATAATGCATTTTCATTGTAATTCGTATTTAGTCATACTGTGCAAAAAACAATGCATATAAATGTACATGGTGTGTATGTGCAACCCTGCATGCTAAGTGCTTTATAAAAATATATATATATTTTGTATAATGTACTCAGCTCCTGGACCAGTCTGTAAAGTATCTGGAGGACATGCAGGATGATTTCGATTTTCGGTACAAAACCCTGCAACTCCGAGGTGAGTGATCTATCATGTACAATGACACCCGACCATGTTTCATATGGAAGCTTGTTAGTATTTAAAGTTTTATGCATGACTAGGATTGAAACTAAAGCCTGTTCACTTTTGTATTTCCGTCCTTCATTGGGCAAATCCAACCCAAGTGGCTCAGTGTTGCACTTCTACACAGTCAGTACAGGTTGTGCTCTGTACAGGAAGTGAGTAGTTCATGGCAGGTTAGATTTGACTAGATGGGTTTTAAGCAGTTGTTCTTTTTTGTATCCTTGAACTTTTGTCTTTCTTGATTTACCTTTTGTTTTATTTAGTTTTGTCTGTACAGCACTTTCAACAAAATAGATACCATCACAATGCAGCTTTATAGAAATCCGGATGTAGAGCTAACAAACCACAGAGACGTCCTCAAGTCGACATGAGGATGAAACCTTTAGAGGAACCATACTCAAACCAGAAAGGAACATGTCGTCTTAGGGTTAAAACCAAATAGTGGGGTTTATAAATCAGTGGAAAACATAATTAGATGGGGAAAATACAAACAACAAATACAGAGGATGTTGTGTATGACTGTATAAGAGTTAAAGCGGTTAAAGCGGTTCGATTTTTTTATTAGATTTTTATTTTATTTGATCTTTTGTTGCTCGATTCAATTAATTGAATTGATGGATCAGATTTTAATTCTAAATTATTCTGGCTTTTTTTCCCCCCCAAAACAAATTGTTTACAAATGTTAAAAGGTTTAAAATTGACGAGTTCCTGCAGAAAAGTAAAGATTTGCAAGATTATCGCTTCTTCTTCTTCTTTATAGATTATAGGACTGTTGATCCAGTTCTGCCACCTACTGGACTGGAGAGTGTTGCAGACGTTTGCAAGGAAAAAAAAAATATATTATTACTTCAGAGACATGTCATGACGTGACTTTTAAACAAACACCAACAAAAGATATACCGCATGCCAGTGTTTATTAGATATTTAAAATATTTTTTAGAAGATCACTAACAGAGTATCTGCTGCACCTTCATTTAGAAATCTAGTTTAGTTTAGGTGTCTGTGCCTGATTAGTACTCCAGAGATCTGGGTTTGGATTTGGATTTAAATCCTAAACCAGAATGTTTTCTCTTTAAACAATGCACGCAGAACTGCTTTAAAAAAAAAAAGCAAGTGAAGTGAAGCGAGGATTAACTGTTTTCCTGTAAATCCAATGCAGTAGGTGTATCATTCATGTCAATGGATGAATGGATGCATGCATGTGGAAAAAAGTTCTGAATCCTTTCTTTATATATGTTTGTGTCCTTGCTGCAGACCCAGCAGAAAGAAACTCTCAGAACATGAAGCAAGAAGTCATGACCCTTCAAGAAATACTCAACCGTTTGGATTTCAAAAGGAAGGTGGGTTCACCCAAACTTTCGTCCACTACTAATACTCTTCTGATATTTTATAGGAGTCTAATCTCTTAAGGAATTTAATCAAACCATATTTTTTTTAACTTGGCTCACTCGAGGTGTTTCGACACACCAGTTCATTGTGGTTTTTTTACACCTCCACCTTAGTGTAAGGCATTTCCTGTCAAATGTCAAGTCAAAATGTGCACAACTTCACTTCAAGAGCTGAAGCAGTTCCACAGCAGCACGATTCTTCAATTCAGAGGAAACACCACTGGCCTGTTGACATGGTGACTGTGCCATCCAGCTTGCCCTAGATTTTAGATGATGTCACTGACAACGTCCTAAACATCAGAGACATCGCATTTCTTTATCGCTAAATCATGTCTTAGAAAGACTCAAAGGAAAGTTGCATGACGACAGGAAGTCATGCAGAGGACATGTAATGAATAGGAATCATGAGGATTATCTTTTAACCAAGCTGTAAATGAGAGTGGCAGGATGTTGTACAAGAACCATGCGGAGAACTCTACCATGCTATTCGAACTGTCTGATATGGTGCTCATCTACTCATAAAACCCTCTCCAAAAACTCCTATGTAACCAGTATTTTATTACTAGAGGCTATTATTATTATTATTATTATTATTATTATTATTATTGCACTTTGTAATATATAACATAGCACTTATAACATAATGTTTAGCCGGGTCTCCTGACTGCTCAAAAAAACAATGTAGCAGATTTGTCAAATCGTTCGGTAGTTATGAATGTTTGTTTGGGACCTGACACGAAACCGAAATCCTCATTCAATAACAGGCAGTAGACTTGTTACTTGTTACTCATTCTGACCATTTTTAGATAATTCTGCCTAAATGTAAACTTTTTTAATATTGCTTTAGACACAGAGAATTCTCACACATACTGTACCTAAGCCCGCCTTAAGAATTTCTGCCTTAAGAAATGAAATTTTGCAAGAAATTAAAAAAGATTTCCGCATATGAGTGACTGAACTGAGCCGAACTGAACTCTGGGTAAGTTGCGCGTACGTCCGTTCGCGCAAAGCGAGTTTACATTTTTTTGTTGGTTTTTGTTTTGCATTTTGTGTAAGATTTAGTGAAGACATGTAGACAGGAATGTTAGCGAGGACGGTAGCAAGAATAAAACGGAGCCGCTTTCAGTTTGGTTTTTAAAGCAGCCAGTGCCAAGAGGAATCATGAATTAAGGTTAACTGAGGTTTATTGTTTATTTATTTCATATTTTAATGCATTTACTTGTTTTTATATTCAAAAATAGGATTATAGTGTTGTAAATAGGTAATATTAGTAATACTGTAATTTTAGGTTGCTGGAATGGATTATCTGCATTTACATTATGTCCTATGGGAAAATGTGTTTTGCAATATGGAATTTAACCTTAAGAACTCACTAACAGTGTACAGTAATTGCTAGCATTATAGTTAATTAATAAATACAAAATATGAATATGTCCAGTGTCTTCCCTGTTTAAATAATACTAACTAGGGAACTTCAGTCTCAGTACCTACAAGGACAAAATCACTCGGTCTGAATAAAATGTTTGTGATGCGTCTGTAAATAACAGCATGTACACCTTAATTAATGTATCCTTTATTTTCTCTTCACAGGAGATTCTGTCCAAAATGGGAGATGTGTTAAAGGAGATGGACAGCCTGATTGTCTCTCAGCTGATGCCTGAGCTACAGGCGTGGAAACGTCGGCAGCAGATCGCCTGCATCGGTGGCCCGGTCCTCGCCGGACTCGACCAGCTCCAGAACTGGTACTGCCTCACAACACTCAAAGATAATGCAACTCACTATACTCACAGACAAAAGGCACAAAAAAGCAAGACGATATTCAGGATTACTCAAGGACACGTTCTTGTTTCCTGAGGTTTATACATTATTGGTTTCTATTTCACACTATTGTGAGATGTTGCTGAATATTAGCTTTAAATACACCCGAGTGATCTAATCATACATTATATACCTGGTATAGTTATGGTTCCTACTGTATGTACTCTGTACAGTCAGTGTGAGATACATAAGAAGAGCTGACTTCCATCCAGTGATCATGGACCAGAACCTGAAAAAATAATAAAAGCAATGATTTGTAACCCCTGAGGAGAACCAGCACTCAGGAGGCAGGTGTGACAGAGAAGGTGGATGTGTTTCTCTTGTTTTCTACCCCAAGTTTCAGGACAGAAAATCTTTTCCAAAATGAAACTGCCACTTTCACACATGCACACAAACACATACACACACACACACAATCTCACCACAATCACAAGTTTCTCTACTTGCAGCATCGCTCTTCACTTGGAAAACCCTCACCCTGCAAGACACACGTATGCAAAAGTATGCATTAATTGAATGCTATTTTGTCATCATTAATGCAGCAGAAATAACATCATAAAAGTCCATTGGGTTGGTTATTACCATGTGCAGTTATGAAACTATTGTCAGCTAGATTATCATGAGTTGATAACATAATCCAGAGCCTTACCCAGGAGCACAGGTTCTGAGGGGCAGTACACCCAGGGTGAGATGTCCAGACCCAGGTAGGTTGTGCGCCCACCATCATGCTGTTGAGAGGTGAGAAGAAGCCGAAGTACGTGGAAACCCAGATGGACACGGGTAGAAACTCTGGGCGGAACGTGACCCCGCATCCTTGAGCTACACTGCTTTGTTTACAGTATAATTAACAGTAGAGATTCATTTATACAGTATATTGGGATTCTTTTCTGTGGCAGTACATGTACCTCCCCATTTGTTTGCATTTGAGGTTGTACAATGTTGGAAAATCTGGAGAAAAAAAATACTGAATACAGATATGTATTAAAGCATAAAACATACAGAATCACAATACAAATTGAACTGGCACCTAGATAGGTGGTCTCTGGTGGTGATTCCCATGACTTCCGGTTTCAAGTCAAGGAGGTTGAGGGTTCGATTCCCGCCTCGGGTCTGTGTGCATGGAATTTGCATGTTCTTCCATGGGTATTCTGGTTTTCTCCCACAGTCCAAGGGCATTAAGATTGGCGTTCCCAAATTGCCTGAAGTGTTTAAATGTTGACCGGAGGTCCTAACATGGTTGTAAAAATGGGAATAAATACAATGGTCACCCCATTGGCCTCCACAGTCCCTAGTTAATATTGTTGTTATAATAACATATAGTTCAGCTCGGTGACAGACCATAACTCTTTCATCCAGTATATTTTCTTATCTGTGTGTTGTTTGTTTCATCTCCATAGGTTTACCATGATGGCCCAAAGTCTATTTCAGATCAAACGACAGCTGGACAAACTGGGAGAGCTGATCGTGAAAGTGACGTATGAAAGTGACCCCATCCCTCTGCAGAGACCTCAGATGGAAGAACAAGTCAAATATCTAATATATCACCTTATCAAGAGGTAACACACACCACCTACACTACAACAACAGCCTCGACACGTTCACAGTTTATAGTGAGGCTCACTTCAGGAAGATGATTAAGCAAAAAATACAGAAGTGAAAAAAAAAACATGGGGCCCTTCTGGGTATTATGTAGAATCCAAATAAAGCAAAGGCACAGATAAGCACAAATTAAAGATTGTCGAGAATTATTTTTGTAGATACAGGTACACATATACACTTATAAGTCAAAAGTTTGGACACGCCTTCTAACCTCATAGTCTTTCTTGATATTTGCAGTACATCTTTCTACATTTCTTGTAAAACAATGCTGAAGGTGTGTAAAATATGCAATACTCTCATTTGAACAGTTGATATTGAGATGTGTCTACTTATGTTCTGTAAAGCCTTCATGTTTCTGAGGCTGGTGATTTAATAAGAAGATGTGTCCAAACTTTTGACTGGTAGTGTGTAAATAAAGTATGCCTGTTTATTATAGCTATCATTTAATTCACATTTAAATGCAACTATAATGATGTTTGTTTGTTCAAGTTTTGAACATCACATTTTGTTCGTATTTAAACAAGTTTGCATAAGTTTGAAAGCTGCTTCATTTTCTTTCACTGTAAATCCTTTTCCAAACACACTGTGTCTGTAACATTAAATGAATGGCCCCCGAATGGCCCTTTGAGGAAGGGCATTTCCCGAGCCAATCCGAATGCAGGGACTGGAAGCGTCCATATTTCAGCCCTTATTAAGCTTTGGCCCATTTGTTATGAGGGTTTCCTCCCAGTATTTCTCACTAATAAAACAACAGGAAAATATATACTGTATATATAAGATCTATAATTCTCGATAACATCCTCCAAATTTAGCGGTATAAAAGTTAAAACAAAACTAAGAGCTAAGGCTAAAGACGTTGGCTGTAAGTAATTAGCTGTTAACTACAAACAGCTAACGCAGCTCTTTTTTAACGAGCTAAAAAAACTAGGTTAGCAATTAAATCCTGCTAGCCTAGTGGGGAGCGAATAACCCCTTTTGATTAATAATAGGCGTCTTTAGCTTATAATAAGTGATGGGTTAATATGGGAATAATTACAATGGTCATACTGTACATAATATGAGAATAAATACAACAATATACTATTGGACTACAACGGTTCCTAGATGGATTGAATGGCTAGGTTAGGGGTTAGCTGTTAGCCATTAAGAATTAAAGAAGGCTATTGTTAGCTAATGACTGTTAGTCGGTACCTGCTAACCTAGCATAACTTTCTGTGGCCTTTAAAAATGGTGCCCAGAGACTGGCAAAGCTGGGCAGAACTGGAATTATAATGGATTATAAACAAATGATACATCACACTTCAGTCTGTTGCTGTGGAAACGCAATTCGTTTCAAAACAAGTGCATTAATACAGTACATACCTGTGATTTGCAGGTGCACTACTGTCAGAGCTGTTGTTATAGAAAATGAATCTGCAAATTCTGACTGATCAGATTCCCAGAATTCAACAGCTCTGTGGTATTTTGGTTCATTTGTAAAAAAACGATTAACAAGATAACGAGTCTCTGGTTGATTTGCAGCTCGTTTGTTGTGGAGAAGCAGCCGTGTATGCCCACTCACCCTCAAAAACCTCTCATCATTAAAACCCAGGTGCAGTTCACCACTAAAGTCAGGTACGTATGAGTCACACCCTGCGGAAAACCTGCACGAGAAATCGTGTCGATTTCACAAGATAGTGAAGTATCACACGTCAGGTGGGAATAAACACCTGGCCAGGTGTGTTACTTGGTTGCTTTCCAGGCTCTCTTCCTGAATTCTCAGTGTTTAGCAATCATGGAATGTTTAAAAAGAAACAAAGGAAAAAGCCAATATTGTTGTATCATACTGTATATGTATTAAAAGCTTATATTTTATATAATTTAGTATTACTGCATGAATCCTTTTAAAATACTGTATTTGTACTGTGTACAAATAATATTAAGTGGAATGTTTAAACTTTATTTTAAGACTAATATCGTAGTTCGCGTTCTTTTCTGTGAAAGCTTTTTCTCACAGTATTTTATGGTCCAAGCAGGAGGTTTTGGTTCTCAGAACATTGTGGCAACACTATTTTTGGCAACCAAGAGTTGTTTAGGTCGTTTTTGAAAGTTACAATTACTTTGATTACTGGAACAACGTTGACTACATGACATTGGGATAATGTTAAACGAATGCCCCGAACACAATGTTGTAAATATTATTACAAAACAATGTTTATTTGTATTTCTCAACTGCACCACATCCCCAAACTGTTCTTTTTTTTTAACAACTAAGGCAGTTCCCTGACCAGGACTCAAACTTGGGATGTGCTGCAATTTAGACGTTGTGCAAATAGATGTTGAGCAGCATAAATCCTATATTGCTGTGATATTCTGGGTTTCTCCAGTCATTATCTCAATGTTATCATAAGGTCATTTTATCAAAGTAATTTTAACTTCAAAGGTTCAAAAACAACCTTGTCCTTATGTGGTGTTCGGTATGGACAACGTCACAGCCTAGAGTATTTACAACTACAGTACATGACGACGTCAGATGACATTGGGGTTCCTGCTTGGAAATTACTTTAAAGATAAGGGGTTTTTCCTTGCCACCATCGCCTCCAGCTTGCTCTTTAGCGACAAATTTATAAAGCTTTTCTCATTTGATACCTAGAAAAAAAAAAATCTGTAAACCTGCTTTGCAATAATCTCGACTGTTAAAAGCACAAGACATTGAGAATTGAACTTTCTAATTTTCTATATCATTTACATGAAGTATTCTTAAACTTTTTGAACCAACCCTTATTTCTTCCTATTTTGCTTCCAAAGAACCAGACTTTCTTGTATTTTTATTGTAGTCTTGAGATCCTGTTCTCCAGGATTCCTGAAGGACTTCTTCTGGCTGTAGTTTTGACACGTTTTTAGGCTTTCATTGTCGTCATGTCCCTGTACCTTACCTGAGCAGTTTCATTAGACAAACAGCTGTTAGTATTAGTATACTGGTGATTCTAAATGCTAAGTGGTTGGAACAGATGAGAGGGGAAATAAGGTTGCTGCTCAGGTTGTTACATAAACAACCAATTTTTTTTATTGTATTTTTAGGCACTTCACTGCTTGTCACAGTAAAAATTTTTTCCCTTTTCTTTGATTTATTTTACATCATATAATTTCATTTTATATGAAGAGATAGGGGTGGCTCAAGACAGTACTGTATATATTCTATAAAGTTTATATTCTATATCTTACTATTTTTGATAACAAAAGCTAAATACATTTAAATTCTGAGAATGATTAAATGTTATCAGTAACATTAATAACATCAATAACAGTTTTTAATTGTTTTTAGATTGTTGGTTAAACTTCCCGAAGTGGATTACCAGCTTAAAGTGAAGACAACTTTTGACAAGTGAGTTTATTAAATGCATTTTTATTATTAATAATAAAATATTGTCATACATTCACCTTTAAAAATGCTTGTTTGACTGGAATGACTGAAAATTATATTTTGGGAATTTAATTTCACAGGAAATTTCCCTATATTTTAATTTAGTTTAATTGATTTCCACTTTAATGTTTTTGCCACATAATGGATTACATGGTTTAGGAGGGTTAAAGGTTTCTAAAACTTTTTTTCATATAAGGACCCTTATAACTACCCCCTTATGGCATGGCAGCACAGTGGCTTAGTGGTTAGCACTGTCGCCCGAATTCGATTCCCGAAAAGAAGGCTAATTGGCGTTCATAAATCAGCCGTCAAGCTGGCAAACTGTCCCCTTAAGTAACTGCCACAGAAATGATGCTCAGTTTGCTGGATAGCACATAGACGGACCAAATAGCTTCAAAAATATAGAATGTATTTATTGTATGAACAAAATGTTAGTCTCATTATTTAAATCTCTACACAAATATTTTGACTATTATTTGGTTTGAGTTTTTTTTTTTTTATTCTAGCACATTCCACTCACTAAACATAAAACTACTGTATTCATATCCTGATAAGTTTTTCTTAAGTGGTGCAGTTCTTGTGGTTTGGATAAGCATAAAGTGTAATAACTGTAAGTAATACGACCCCATTAATAAATATGCTACCTTAGATTAAGTCTAGTTGTGAGTTCCATCACTGTACAACAAACCCAAATGGACCCCAGTTCCATTAGAACTAGACATAAGAGATATAAGATATTTAAGAGATTAGAGATAAGACAATGGCAAATGTTGAGCAACCAAACTTTTAACCAAATGATGTAACTTTTTTCTGTGAAAATCAATTTAAAGATTTCTTATGAATATTTTTATGTTATAAAAAATATTCTATACTTAATATACATACTATAGTATAAACATGGACAATTTAGTCTTATCCTAAAAACACTTTAGTGTAGACCACGTATAATATCTGTCCCTCGTGAATTGCTTTATGTCACTCCTAAAGATTGTTTACTTCCTGTTTATTCATTATTTTGATGACGCTCTACCGCTTCTGATCATAAATATTTCATTTAAAGCACAATCTGTTCTTTAACCCTCAGGGTCACACGTGCAAATGTTCTAAATATAACTTTTTCTTTCTGTTCTCTCTTTTGTAACACCTTTGTGCACAGGGACCTCCCGGCCGGCAAAGTGTGAGTACACTCTGAAACACTAGTGAGAGCAGCGACTTCCTGTTGTTTCTGTGTGAACATGTGAATGTTGTTTTGTAAATTTCAGAGCTACCGAGCTCATAGTTTGTGGGAAAAAAGTTCTTGAGACAAAAGGAACTTAGACAGTGTCTTTTAAAAAATATTTACCAATACACTAAATCCATGGACCTGCCTTCATTCCAGTCTAAATGATTGTGTTGTGTTTTTTAATCCACTCTTGTAACATTCTATAGTACCAGGCAATTCTTCATCCCCACCAACAACACGAAAGTGATGGATGTCGAAGAGTCGTCCAACGGATGCTTATCAGTGGAGTTCAGACATCTGGTATTTAACCTTTAAATCTGTCTTTACAAGCATTCACTCTAAGCGGTGAGTGTATAGAGATTGCGAAAGTAATACAGTGGTACCTCGACAAACTAACAAGCCCCGTCTTGAGAATTCTCACCTTAAGGACTAACATTTTGCAAGTAATTTGCCTCGGCATATGAAACATTTTCAGCATAAGAGAAACCAAGCCGGTCGTGCGTACTTCTGGTTATGTGCGAGTCCAGCTTTTTTGTTTAGTTTTTTTTTGCATTTTGCGCAAGATTTGATGAAGCCATAGCACCACAGGTCCCAAGAATGTTATAAAGGACGGTAGCAAGAATAAAATAGAGCCATTTTCAGTTTCGTTTTTAAAGCAGCCGGTGCCAAGAGGAATCATGAATCTATACATATAATAAAACTGTAGTGTAAAGTTGGCGTGTCTGTACATTGAAAATATTTGCGGAAAATTTGGGGGGGGACGTAAGATAAGTAATAGAACACATTAAGATGTTTTTTTTGGGAATTTTTGTCCGTCTGTTTGTTTGTGCATGCATCACGTAAAAACTACTGAACGAAATTTTAATGGGGTTTTCACAGGTGTATTTGGTCGAGCTTTAGGTAACATATAAGCTTTGTTTCATCGCAATCGGCCCACGGGAAGAGAAGATATGCTACTTTGAAATTTAAATGGAAAATGGCCTTAACGTTTAATGTCTATTAATTTAATATCTTATGTCATTTACTTGTCTTTTCTAAAAGTTTTGATTGTTTTATATGCAAAAATATGATTCTAATGTTGAAAATGGGTAATATTGGTAATATTTTTTTCGGTGGCTGGAACGGATTATCTGCATTTACATTACTTCCTATGGGAAAATGTGTTTTTCAAATACAAGATTTCGCCGTAAGAACTCGGATAAAATTTGTATGCTGAGGTA
Organism: Clarias laeviceps; assembly: GCA_030014305.1. NCBI lineage: Eukaryota > Metazoa > Chordata > Actinopteri > Siluriformes > Clariidae > Clarias > Clarias laeviceps. The sequence goes on along the minus strand of JAQMYJ010000036.1, from coordinate 29,870,109 downwards.
CCACTGGATTTTGAATGGCCTAATTTTTCCAGAAAATATAATCTACAGTATGGACATGTGTCTCTATATATCAGAGAAAGGTTTTCTAATACTATATTGCATGTAGTCATAACCAGTTGTATTAAGGCAACATGTATTAGAGTTCATGTCATTATTGTATGGATTGGATGGTCCGCTGTAGCGACTCCTCGACGGGAGCAGCTAGAAGACCATCTACATTAAAACAATGAATTTCACTTTTGTCTCAATAATGTTGGCCTCCACTGTATGTTAAACATGTATTATTCATTTCAATATGTGGTGATGTGTGTACAATATGTACCCTAAATATCAAAATTATATGTTACCCATACATGTAAATATATATATATATATATTACTTAGTCATTTACCTACAAGTCATTTTAACCAGATGGTCCCAATGTAATACTGTATGTACTATGTATGGTTTATTAGTGTCATGTGTGATGATTATTATAAATACTGATTAAAATTAATATTTCCTATTCAAGTATTTACCCCAACCAAGTTCCTTGCTCCATAGCATCACCTTCAAAAAACCCTATACTTCAGCCTATTTCCTCTATACTCAACCTAAATCACACTAAATCACAATAATCTCATATTTATTACAGAACATTATACTTTTTATCTGTTTATTCGTAACATAAACCATGCATGAAAAAAGTCCCTGTCCTTGTAGAAACAATAAACAATTTATTTAATTCAGTGAGAAGATAATCAGCACCTTCTGACCAAACAGAATCCAGAATATAAATATACACAATGTTTTAATGATTGCTAGATGTCTTAATGAGGAAAATATATGCGTTTCATGAGCGCTGATGTGATTTGAGACTGAGCATTTCTTGGTTTCCTGAGCTAATGTGAGCCAGTGTGAGTTAATGATTCTCTTCTCAACAGCAGCTGAAAGAGAAGAAATGTACAAATGGAACCAAAGGAAATGAGGTAAGAAGAACCGCAGAAGAATCACACCTTTCAGATTTATCCTCCTGTAAAAGAGCAGAGTGAAGTGTTTTTGTGAAAGGCATCACGACTGAGTTTATGATGGCGATAAAGCAGACAGCTGTGTTTGTCCGTTCCAGGGTCCGCTCACGGTGACGGAGGAGCTCCACTCGCTCAGCTTCGAGGCCATGCTGTGTTTGCAGGGGCTGGATATTGACCTGGAGGTCTGTTTTACAAATCTATAAAGTTCTGATGATGATTTAGGATCATACAGCTTTTACCTCATTTGAGACTCCTTCCTTAAATTGTTTTGCATTAACCCTGAGATATATCTAACGTATTTAAAATTCATTTCATTTGGTGTAAGGCTTTTTTAAGATATAAAATCAAAGATAATCATTAAAACAATTATTATATACCTTAAGGGTGACTGTAATTTGTGTGTTTTTATGTTTTTGACGAATCTAGACGTGCTCCCTGCCGTTGGTGGTGATCTCGAACGTCAGCCAGCTACCCGCAGGCTGGGGCTCGGTCATGTGGTACAACCTGCTGACAGATGATCCGAAGGTGAGACGTAAAAATGCACAGCTGCGCGAGACACCCCGGGAGAACCCAGGGACTGATCTTGTCATGCAGGATTATTTGCATAGAACCGAGCTGCATGCAACAGCCATGAAAAATGAGGATCTGGCATCTTTAACTGCTTCCCTTTAACCTAAAATTTCCCTGAATAAACATTGTCACTTGAGACGAGACACTAACAGCGAACATAGTATGTTTAACGCCAGTGCACATCATGATTAATTTTTTGCTGGCTGATTGCTGGTATTTACTATATTGTATTGGAACGTTTCCATTTAAGCAAACTAGGCTTTATCTAATTGAATATTTATATGTAATACAACTGAATATCCAGTACTTGGGTGACAGTTGAAATGTTTATTTTATTGCAAACATGCATCCAAGAAAAAGACTTTTACAGAAGACTAGCTTATAAACAATTTTGTTTCAGTACAAAATCAAACATAAAATATTGCTGCAAGCAGCGATGAGCGGGACTAAACACCCTGCGTCATTGCCCACATGAATTTAAAGAGGACATACCAATATCATTATGACATAATTTTAGAAAAGTGAAAATTGATGATGCTGGGGGAAAAAAAGAAGAAGAAAATCCCTCCGCAATTTTGCATCCTTAATATATTGAGATCACACAGGCCCAGTTTGTTGGCGACCGTATAAATCCCCTAGGAGGAATACATCGAAATCCACTAGATGCGTTTTGCAAACGACCCAAAATAACTGACTTCCTGTTGAGTAGAGCAAATGACATGCAATATGAAATTTGTTCAGCTCAATGAGCTCTAAATGTCTACCAGATTTCGTGTGCATATGTGCAATTGTATATGAGCTATGAAGCAAAATCTTGTGTGTGCCAGACCCGGGTCCAGACTTTCAGGCATCCTAATGGCAGCAGATTCAAGATTCAAGATTCAAAGAACTTTATTAATCCCAGAGGGAAATTGCTTATTCGTGATTACAGTTGCTCACAGTTGTTATCCAGTAGAAAGGAAAAAGTAATAAATAACGGAAAAATTATAAATAAAATAAAATAAAATAGAATAAAATTAAATTTAAAAAAAGAAAAAAAAGTACCTAATTGCACACTAAACTTTTTGAACATCTTATTCCAGACTAAATATGACCCAAGAGCACTGGTAAATATTGCACAATTAATACAGTAATCTTATACAGTATATGTATGTAATATTGTATTATTATATGTAATATTCCAACCTATCTGCCGGTTTTCATGACTTTTTGAGCATGTTAATGCCATGTCCACACGTAGCCGGGTATTTTTTAAAAACGGAGAATTTTCTCTGCAGTTTTCGCCTTTCGTCCACATGCATATGCAGTTTTGGTCGTTGAAAACGGAGCTTTTGGAAAACTCCGTCCAAAGTGAAGATTTTCCAAAACTCCGTTTTCAGTGTTGTTGTGTGGGGAAACAGGAGAAACAGAGATTTTGGCTTGTTGTAACGTCACCTTGTGCCGATGATGTAATTGTTTGTGTGCCAGTCTCCTTGATTTGACGTCAGCTTTGTTTATGAGGATATTTTGTGCAATGGTGCACATACGTACAGTAAACTAATGACTGTGTTAACGTTGCGTGTACATACACACACAGTTACACATTATGTTAATGAACAGAGGTGCCTGAATGTACAGTACTACTAAGCTCACTGCTGCTACATACTGTACAAAACTCTGACGACACACAGACCCCGCAGACAGTGACGGTGGTTTTGGACAAGACCCGGCGGACTTCTACAAAGCACAACCGGTGATGACGTTTTGTCTAGGCTTCTGATTGGCCCCCTGTTGATTAGAGAGGCTCCTAACAGCACTTAGCAGGGCGTTTTGTGTTTTCATGTGGACAAGGATATTTTTTTTTAAAGTTCTTCGTTAAAAATCTCAGTTTTTAAAAATACCCAGCTATGTGTGTACATGGCCTAAGACTCCTTAAAAAGCCCTGGATGGAACAAGAGGGCCCTTCACGCACAATGTCATCAGCACTTTCAGAAATTAGAACTATATGACATCAGCACTTTCAGACATCGGCACTATACAGCAATGACAATGATGTAATAGCTATGATGTCATCATGGTGATGTCATAGTGCTTGGCCTAAGTCGAAATTTTAAGAACTTATTATGAGTTAGTGGTGCTTTAAAAGCATCACTATTATTCTTTGTACAACCTTATGAATGTGGCTCATGAACACAGAAACAAGCTTTTCAAGAGTACATACAGTCTATACAGTCTAACAAGCCATGATTGTCAAGTGGGTGGAACTTAAACTCTTTCTATATTCTAAAGTTGCTCAGTTTACAGTAGGTTAATTCTAACACATGTGTCCTCTGAGATATGTGAAGCTGATCTAGATGTCATTTTTGCTAAGTTTTACATACGTGACTCACAGATAGATGTGATTATGAGCCTGCTGTGATTGACAGGGGAGATATGATGATGCAGGTTTGCTCTGACGGCTTTGTAATCATCAGGGTTCCGACTTGAGATTTGGTGAGCGATACAGTTCTGACATTTTAGATGCAATTTATTTAGGAACTGGAAACATGACCAGAATTGGGATTTCTCTTTTAAAAGGTGTTCCCTTCATGAGAAGCACTGATTGTCCTGATATGACCTGAAATGGTAAACGCTGCAGGTGAAACTGTGTCAGTAAACTAATGACTGTGTTTTCGGTTTTGCAACGCATGAAATGCAAAACAACTAGGTTACCTCATTACATTTTTATCCTGAAGATGGCAATATGGGACAAATGAAATGAGTTGTTATTTCTCTAAACAAGTGTTGACACTCCTTTCTGTTGGCTAGTTGAAATATGTGGATAACCATATTAACATTTTATTTTAAAAAGAATTCTGAACTCTTATTGTGTTTTTTTTTTCTTGCCCTTTGTCTCCATGATGTGTATGTAGAACCTGGCGTTCTTCAGCAACCCACCAAGAGCCAGCTGGAGCCAACTCTCCGAGGTCATCAGCTGGCAGTTCTCCAGCTTTGCTGGTCGAGGACTTAATAAAGAGCAGTTGAGCATGCTGGGAGATAAACTTCTGGGTCAGTCATGAACTTTACTTACTTTACTGATATTTATTAACTTTATCTAACAAGTAATGCCTCAGAGAGAAGAAAATCATTGGGTTATCTAATTACGAGTGGCGTTCAAGTCAAACCGGGACTTGTAATGAACATTTTTCTGGATGAAGGTGTTTAAGCGATTGACATTTACAGAAGACTTCAAGCACAGTACGGTGATGAGATTCCTAGCCGTAGGAACGGTGCAAATGTTTTAAAGAAGATGTACAGTACATCCATGAATGATGATCCCGACCGAGGTGGCTCGGAGCCCAGTGCAGGCGTTCTCGTGAACACTCACCGAGTGGAACACCTGATCATTTAAAAAATCTATGGTTAACTTGTCGCCATCTGTCTGTGGGAACTGTACACGCAATTATTCACAACACCACTTGCACATTATGGGAACTCTGCTGGGAGTTATTGGCACATCACTCCATACACTCCTGAACTCACCCCATTCCATTTCCACATTCCATTAAAGGAGTTCCTGGGATGTAGAAGGCTTGCAGGGCAGAACAGTAGTTTTGTTTCGTTTTAGAAAATTACATTTCTGTTTTTATTGCATCAGAATCCTCTGCTATCAGTGAGTAAGACAGCAGCTAATCATCTAAAAGAGTGCAACAATACTGTATGTACCGTACTAGACTGATACTTGTTACAAGTAATCTGCATTGATGCATCCCTGAGCTCGCAAAACAGGGAATGAAGTGATGATGTGTAAGAACTTGGACAATGTGCTTAGCTGTTCATTAAAGTCCAATAACATGCATTTAAATATATAAATCATATACAAGTAAAAGTAAATGAGGAGTGTCGTCTCTCCTCTGTGTTGTTGTTGTTAATAACTCATGAATGAACGCTTAATATCCTAACGGTAAACTATAATTTGTAATCCTGTACTGTTGTGTTTAAAGGTCAACATGCTTCATATAATGACTGTCAGGTGTCTTGGTCCAAATTCTGCAAGGTAAGTTGGTATATATGACTCGTTCTGGCTGGTATCGCTACCTACGTAAAAAGTCTTGAAGATGCTTTATTTATCTTATAATAAAACTCATATTTTAGACAAATTTTAATTTAAAATTTTCTCCATCATGCTTGTATTTTCACATATCTTCATATTTTAGACAAATTTTATTGTATATATATATATATATATATATATATACTGTATTTTTTTCACATGACAACACAGAAAACACAGCCACACATGAGGCAGAGTTTGTGTTAAGGATAAATCTTAGTCCTTTATTGTGTCAGGACCTCTCACACACAAGTATACAGAAATAAAATGGAGGAATAAAATAACAAAAACGAATGTATTACATAATAAGGCTAGCATTACCTTCATACTATTGAGCAAACATAAACAGAAATGTGCCTATTTCTTGGTAAACAATAAATATTTGAAATGGAAATGGCATAGTAATACATGATGTATTAAAAGTGCTCTCTTTCTGCATTTTAGGAAAACATTCCAGGGAAGTCGTTCAGTTTCTGGCTGTGGCTCGACTCCATTCTGGAGCTCATTAAGAAACATTTACTTCCTGTTTGGATTGATGGGTGAGTAACATTTTTAATATCAATTATTTAACTTGTAAACAATACTTTTTAACCTTACTCAAACAAACATTAAGATACAAAATCATAAAACTATTCATTTGCTAGAACCTGCTAGAATGAACAAAGCCATTGCTTATTGCCCTCAGCCTGTTTTTTTTTTTGAGCTGTGATGTTGAATAGATTTATAAGGAGACATTTAATTAATTCTAGCGTTAGTACTCGTCGTTGACAGGAAAAGAGTTTGTAGAAATAGTTAGAAGGTTGAAGCTAAAAATAATCAGCTGGGCCCGGTTTCTCAATAACGCACACTATTCGCGCGCTAAGAAGACTCTTAAGATATATCTTACGTTAAGTGATAAC
>JAQMYJ010000036.1:29728457-29739440 GCA_030014305.1 Clarias laeviceps | reverse complement strand
TTTTGAAATCCCCAGTATTGTTGTAGAATGTAGAAAATAAATCACTAAACAAAAACAAAGAAACTTGCAAGTGACCCTAAACTTTTGAAGGGTAGTGTATATAAGCCCATGCCCTAGTCATGATATAATAATATGTCGAAATTGACATATAATATTGATTTGGTGGCACATTTATTTTACAGGGGTTTGTCATGTAATACAAAAGCGTTTACACTAAATAAATATTGTACACAAATATGTTAATCATTGTTTTAACATTTTTATATATTTAAATATGACAAGATTTTTTTAAATGAAAAAAAAATTATAAGGTAAGCAATATAAAAATATACATGTATATAAAAACGATTGTATAAACATGTGAGTAAATATAAGATAAAAATAAATGCTGCAAAGATTCATTTAACATGCAAATATTTCATTGGTGTTAACGACAGCTGTCACGTGACTAGGGCTCATTATAATAGTAATATCATATTTAATCATAATAAAGACGTAACATTATGTTTTTACATAATTTTACATATACAGTAGATATGTTTTTATATAATTTAGAGTGACACCACGGTTAGCGTTCACTATGTTACATTAGCGCCACCTTCTGGTCTTCAGCTCCCTCATCTTCCTTTCAGTTTAAATCCTCTTTTCTAGTCCCGTCTGTTCCATTATTGCGTTTAAAAACCTCCTCCCTACACATGTACACTACTGAGGGGAGTGAATCATTACCGCTTACACCCTATATAGTGCACTACACACTTTATCATCAATCAGTACTATTAGAGTTCAGATATTGTGGCGCTAATAAAAAGGTTAATTGAATATAACTTGTAAAAAGTAAAAAACATAAATAAAGACCGAGTGAATTGGACAAGCTGAATACTAAATGTGTTCTGTATGTATTGTGTAGTGATACGTGATGTCACAATTTGGAACCGCCCCTTCTGATCGACACACGCTTCAGATCTTCGGAGTCTGAAGCGTGTGTCGATCAGAAGGGGCGGTTCCAAATAAAGCATGTTATGTTTCCCTGATTGTGACGTCACGTATCATTATAGATATCTTTAATTCAGTTGTAGATATGTACAATATGAAACATAGATATCTGCAACTTAATTATGACTAACCATATTTCCAGCTAAGATATATCAACAATTTCATTCTTACTAGTCACAATTCCAATTAAATTTATCTCCATCACTTCTCAATTAAATATATCTGTAATGTCTCTTTTTTTAGATCTCTTAAATTACATTTTAACTGGTCAAAAAACAACGATATCTTGAACTGAAATTGTGACTAATCAGAATTCTTTGGTCGATATCAGAAAGCAGAATTGTGGATAATCATAATTTGGTGTACTGTAACATGTTTGTTACGTTGTTGTGTTTGTCACTCTGTAGCTCTTTGTTTGCACATTTGCACCTACACTTTGTTGTCAGTTCTCGTCTCCTTGTTCGTATAGAAATAGATTAGGTTTAACAGTTTTAGGTTAACTTAAAAATGTAAATCTGTCATATCTGAGCAAGTCAGCTAATTACATCTCTTATTTAGCTAGCTGGTTCCTGTAAAGTGTGTTGTTAATTTATGTTGTGTTGTTAATTTATGTTGTTGCATGTATGTAGCACTTTGTTCCTGCAGGAAAGTTGTTTCATTTCACTGTGTACTGAACTGTAAATGCTTGAAATGACAATAAGAGCCTACTTGAATTGCTATATTACCAAATTATAGTATCTCTGAATGAACTATATATATGATATCTCAAATTGTGTGTACTTTTTATACACACACACAACCTGCCTGTTGTATGTAGACACTCTGCAGTCTGGTTTGGGGTTTCAGTATCTATGAGCTGACCCACATATCCGTTTTTCGCTGTAAATGTTCTTCAGTCTGCTCTGTCGTTTCTGCAGCCCCCAATAGTGCATGTTGTATTCGTTGCTGAGTTAGGCGTGACTCTCTTTGCTCCGGTGTTTCCGACATTCACAACAATCAGAATCTCTCTGTAGATGAAGTAGTCTGTGGCACTTTTCCCTTAAAAAACGCTGCTTAATGTATCTTACGGAAAACAAATATATGGCAATATATTGTAAAATATAATGCAATATATTAAATAATACATTTCCATATATAGGAAACTAGTGCTATTATTTATTCTTATATTGCACTATATGAATGGACTATGTATGGATATGTATATTGCAATGCCGACAAAAAACATTATATTTATACTTATAATTGTTTTATTGAAAGATTATTCAAACTTTATGCATGTTTAAGAATTATACACACACTTTTACTTTGTCGATTAAGGAAACTCCAAAATGAGATCTCATGCAAATCTCTTCCTTTTCACCTAGACAGAAATGAGCCATCTTTGAGACTTGAATGAGATTTAGGCATTTTCTGCATCTTTTCAAAGGTGTCTCAAATGTGGCTCATTACCTCTAAATCTCAGAGATAGTTTATATTTGTCATGTGCGAATCACATATACAGAAATGAGCTGTCTTTGAGACTTGAATGAGATTTTAGTCATTTTCTCTTTAAATGTGCCTCAAATATGTCTCATTATCTCTAAAGTAGACAGTGCTTGTAAACTGTGCATTTGGGTTTTCTGATATGTCATGTAGAATTAAACACATCATTACTACTAATGATGATGCAAAAATCTAGACCTCACAAAATGCGCATATTATGATATATTATGTCCTTCATATAAAATGTATGTTTGCTGACAGAGGTTTTTTTTTTATCACGTCACTTTATTTTAGATATATTGCACAATTCTGACTCCTATATATTTATTAAAACATAATAATGCGACGAATGGCTAAAAATTCTTTGGGGTTTAAGGGCTAAGGTTCCCTGACAAACAGTACCATCTAGGCTAAAGAGTGTTTAGAACTTTTTTAATATACTTACTCTTACTCTTTACATACAGGTAGATGGAGGGGAGGGTTAGTAGGTTGGATCTCTAAAATTGTGAAATTAATAAAAAATAAAATAAATCTAAATACTGTGTAAAGGTCATATATATTTGTTGTTAGTTGTATATAGTAGACCACTTTTGTGCTGTAAGTAATGCTCAAAAGAATCAATTCATAGTGACGTTCAAATTTATGAGGCACTCAATCATTTCCTAAGGAATTAATTTGCAGTGACGCGCTCGATTTCTCTGAAAAACTGAACCATTTGTTAAGAAATCGATTTATAGTGATTTGGAAGATTCTGATGATGCACTTTATTACTCCATTTGTAGTGAGAAACAGAATCGGGTTTTATTCACCAAGTAAAACACTGTACATTTGTTGTAGTTTGTGTGTGTGTGTGTGTGTATATGTGAGGTATTTTCAGAATCTTAGAGTTACTGATTTAGTGTTTATGTGGAGAAATATACAGTATAAACTCACCTTGCTTTTTCACAGAACACTAATGTGAGAATCACAAACATGTCGAGAGAGAACCAGAGATTCACAATAATTCATGCAGCACAGTCCTACTTTATATTCAGTATTGGTTTTTCTTTTCTTCTCCCACTCTTTTGTATAATTTAATTATTCCTATTTGACTGTATTTCCTGTATTAATTGTTATTGTTGTTAGTGGTAGTATTGATGTGGATATTTATTATTATTATTATCACTGTTGCTTTTTGCTTTCCTTATTTTTCAGTAATTTTCATCACTAGTGTGACTTTATTGTTAACAGCATTGTTAAATGTGAACATTTGGTTTATGTTTATTTCTGTTTTAATTTTGGGACTCGATTCTGAGCTTTGACAATATAAATGTCCATACAGTATTTCTCATCCCAGTAACGGACACATTGAATTTTTAAAACTCTCTCCTTCTCTCTCTCTCTCTCAGGACCAGTAACTGATCCACTTTGGTGTACTTACACGTAAAATTACAATTTATAATATCTTTTTTTAATTTTTTTTTATTTTGATCAGGGTACCTCGCTGTCCTTACACATTCTCTTTTTTTTTCACAGCTCTTGCATGAATGCTGCATTTCACATAATATTGTGTGTTTTGTTGTATTCTCTCTTAATCAGGGTTGTTTGTCCCTCAGTGCTTTAATGAATGTAAATGCTGATAAACTGTTTTGTGTGCAATTAAACTTGATGCAAATATTGTAATAAGTTTCTCCGTCCTGTGTGTAAATTATTTTTCTGCCCTCAGGGGTGACATAATGGGGTGGGGCCAAGGGTGGGGGAGCTGGACTGAGTACCACTGGAGGGGCCTTGTGATCCTGTAAAGAAATATGAGAGATATGGATCAGGAAAAGAAGTGAGACAGTGAGACCTCTAATGTACAGGGCCCAGAGTTCTGTTCTACGCCCCTGCTGCCCTATGTGGAGCTTCTGGAGAGCATGTAGGTGGTTTGGCTGGTGTGTAAGATAGGAAGTATTTATTTATTTATTTAGTTAGTTGGTGAATATTTCAAATGTCAGTTGTAACAAATGGGATAAATACAGTCACATGCATCTGATGTTTCATGTTTAAATAAGAGCTGCCAACTGTGTAAGTTTTATTATATTCAAATTATTATATATCAAATATAGCATTTTTGCATATTAGTTACACTTAAATGATTGAGGTCATTAAACAAAGATAACTTAAGTAAATACAAAATACATCTATGGAAAAATTCCACGGTGAAAGACGCTGCTGACCAAAAAGAACACAAAGCCTCATCTCACATTTGCAAAAAAATAATAAACAATTCTTGATTATCCCCAAGACTTTTGGATACATATTCTGTGGACTGGCAAGACAAAAGGTGAACTTTTTGGAAGGTGTGTGTCTTGTTACACCTGGCATAAAACCAACACAACATTTCATAAAAGAACATCATACCAACTGTCAAAAATGGTGGTGGTGGTAGTGAGATGGTCTGGGGCTGCTTTGCATCTTGAGGACCTGGATAGGCATGGTGGTGTTAACAGTCAATGAGACATACCGCAAACACGATAGAGTATAGCAGTAAAGTTTAGGTGCCCCATAGTGGAGCAAACACGATAAAGTGGCCTTGAAGGTGCTCCAATAGTGGAACCACACAATTACTTCTCCTCTAAGTTGCTCTGTTAGTACAGCTAACACAGTGTCTCTGGTTTGCATTTAGTACGTTGCATGCTAATAGCTATGTGCCAAGTACACAGTCCTTGATTCTAGTATCTCTCTCGTTATATCTTCTTCTTTTTCTTGTCTTCTTGGTGTTTAATGGCACTAACGAAACAAGGTTACTCTGTTGCTCCAGCTCCTAAAAAACAACCATAAAGGAAGAGGTTCAGACTTAAGAGCTCAAAGTGCAGGCATTTTAACAGCTAGTATCTGATTATAATCTGCACAAACAATTATAAAAAAAAATTGTGCTGCTCTAAATAGTTAATTTAAGGTTTAAAGGTTTTGTCATTTACCTTCAGTTTCTCCTCACACGTGACAGTTACAGGAAGCCGTCCATGCAAAATCTCCATTGCGCCTTGCAGATCACGAATACTCTGCATGTGTAACTCCTCTTCCTCCTGATGTAGCTCATCAGATTTCTCCATTGGGATGATGGGATCCTGTTTCTCTTGTTGAAATCTCTAAAAGAAAGAGGTTCGAAGGTCAGTTAAAGTTAAAGGGGGACTTTTTTTTTTTTAACTTTTGGCTGTGAATTTGTAAAAATCTCTTTATATGTGCACCTCTAGATTGTTATTACAGCTTTTCTCACTCACCTTCAGTTTCTCTTTACACATTGCGCAGACCTCCAAGATTTTTTCCTGCAAATTTTTCACTGAGCTTTGAAGTGTCTTTACTTCATCCTTCAGCAGTTTGTTCTCATTCTCCAGAGTGCTCTGAGTGCATGTAATGAACAAGAGGACAAAGATAATCAGGCCAATTATCTACAATAGTACTATCTACAGTACAATACTACTATTAGCACATACAGCCTTAAGACGTATAGAATAATTACTAATTCGATGTCTGCAGGATAGTGGTCAGATTTTGCTAGTGCTAGCGGCAAAACATAAAAAAAAAAAAAGAAGCACAACAACAATGGAGAATTTCAACATGGCTTTGCAAGCAGTTTTTTTTTAAATATATTTGAGCTGCTCATTGCATATTAAGTGCATTTTTTAAAGATGGTGTCACAAAGGTTTAGTTGGTCATGATAATCCCACCCCCAGCCCCTGACGTAAGGGGTTTCTTTGTTCTGGCCCAGCAAAGTGTTGGTCCTCAGCTTTGTTAGACACCCAACCCAAGGTCCGTGGCGGTTGCCCCCGTGCCTGCATTCTCCACCGTACATTCTTAATGAGATTCAGGTCCACATCACTACGGTCATATTTACAGTATTTACGGAAGTAAACTACAGATTATGGCACGGCTTTTCTCATTTACCTTAAATAACTTGACCTCCTTCTTGTGAATATTACTGAATCTTTTCTGCAACTCGTCCACCAAAGACTGCAGTGTTTCAACCTTTTCCACCAGGACAGATTTCTCATGATCCAGCTCTTGATTAGCTTGCAGAGTCTGCTCAGTCATCCACTCAGAATTACACAGAGCGTTCTAGAAGTTAAACTAAAATTATTAGTTTTATTTACCTCTCCATGCACATACAAACATTTTAAGGACAGTATCATCACTCATCAAATCAAATTCAAATTTTATTCATCACATGCACAGTCATACACAGTATGATATGAAGTAAAATGCTTATACAACTGCTGATGACCTCAAGATTTCAAAAGAAAGTTCTATAAGAGTAAGAGAAGTAAGAGAGTTTACAAATAAGAAATATAGGAGAATAAGAAAACAATAAGATAACTATCTAACCATTTTGATTCATACACATTCACACTCCATACAAACTTAAATCATTCTTTTGATTGTGTGAAGCGACAATGACAATTGTTAAAAGCGCTATACAAATAAAATTTAATTTAATTAGATAATAAAAATATAAAAAATAAAGAATATAAAGAACACAGTGGAACGCTCTTTGCAAGTGTTCCGCAAGACGAGCAAAGATTTTTAATAAATTTTGCTTTGAAAAATGAGCAAGTCTTGGTATCCCGCATGCGCTTCTTGTTTTGATGCCGAGGGTCACGTGATCACAACTGAGCCAATGGTTGTGCGCGTGTGTAAAGCGAAAGAAAGTCTCATTAAATAGGTTAAATATCCATTTTCTCTCTCCCTCTCTGTATTAGCCTTTTGTTACGTGTGTGCATGCGCGCGTAATGTGACACCGTGCCCCTTCACACACTCTCACCTTTACACCCCCTCCTCCTCTCGGCTTCACACACACTCTGCTCTACACAGAAACACTGCTCTGTCGCGATTCTTTTCAAAGGTAAAGTGCAGGTTCATTTGTTTTTTTACTTTACAGCAGTGATTTCGTTAGTATGTGCTCACATGAACGATGTGCCTTGCTAATTATTCCGATAGAACAGTCTTTCCGTTAATGTGTGTGTGTGTGTGTGCGTGAATGTGTGAAACTCAAATAAGAGAGGAGAAAGTATACTTTGTAAGATGAGAATGGGGGAGGGGCTGATTCCTCCTCTCCTCTTACTTTAGCTTCACACACATACATAAACACACACACACAAACACACACACAGCGCCTGCACGCATAAACGGAAACACTTATCTGTCTGGATTTATTTTTACTTATTTTGTATTAATTATTTTTATGTGTTTATTTTTATTTGGCTGTGGAACGAATAATTTGAGTTTCCATTGTTTCTTGTGGGAAAATTTTGATTTAGGAGCTTTTTTGGAATACAAGCCGACTTCCGTAAAAAAATTGTGCTCGTAATCCAAGGTTCCACTGTATATAATAAAATAATAAAATATAATATAATGGAATATAGTTGAAATGTAATGTAGTGTAATGTAGAACCGCGTCCAGTTATTGGCAAGATAATGTGCGTAATGTGCGTTGAGTGACCACATCAGTGCATCTCAGTCACAACATGACAAAATGGCAGAGAACAGCAATTTTCAAGTCTCACCACAGATTTTCAATTGGATTTGAGTCTGGACTTGAATATGCTTTGATCTAAAACATTCTATTGTAGCTCTGACTGTATGTTTAAAGTTGTTGTCCTGCTAGAAGGTAAACCTCTGCCGTTATGCAGTCTCTTCACGGGTTTTCTTCTAAAGTGGCCCTGGATTCGTGCCTCCTTGTGAGCTTGTCGCAAACTGCAAACAGGACCTCTTATGGCTTTCTTTTAACAATGGCTTTTCTCTTGGCACTCTTTAATAAAGGCCAGATTTGTGGAGTGCATGACTAATAGTTGTCCTGTGGACAGATTCTCCCACCCGAGTTGTGGAGCTTTGAAGCTCCTCCAGAGTTACTAGTGTTGAAACGTATTATGTTGTTGTGTTGTGTTGTCACTCTTGTTTGCACATTTGCATGTGCACTTTATGTTGTTTTTTCTGTATAGGACTTAGATAGTTTCTGTTCATTTATAATGTTAATCTGGTTTGTCTCAGCTAGCCAGCTAATTAGATTTCTTAGTTAGTTAGCTAGTTAGTTTTTTGTTAATTTATGTTGTAACTTTATGTCGTACTGTATGTAGCACCTTGGTCCTGGAGGAACGTTGTTTCGTTTCATCGTGTACTAAACTGTATATGGTTGAAATGACAAGAGCCTACTTGACTTGACTTGACTTGACTATGGGCCTCTTCACTGATTCACTGATTACTGTTTCCCTTTGCCAGGTCTGTCAGTTTCGGCCTTGGTAGGTTTGCAGTTGTGCAGTACTCTTTCCATTTTCGGATGTTAGATTGAACAGCGCTTTATGACATCTTTAATGCTTGGGATATTATGTCTAAAAATGATTTATTTGTTATTTATAAAAGTTAATTAAAATAAATTCTTCAGTCAGTGCAGAAATTTTTTTGACTCACCTTCATATATAATATATACTTATATAGTACAGTGGCTTGCAAAAGTATTCATACTGCATTCAGCTGGCACATACTGGTGAAGTGGAAGGAAAATGATAAATGGTTTTCAAATTTTTTACAAATAAAAATCGGACAAGTGTGGCATGCATTTGTATTCAACACTGTATTCAAAATCCAGTGGAACCAATTGTCTTCAGAAGTCACCTAATTAGTCAATAGAGTCCACCTGAGTGTAAATTAATCTCATACAGCTGTCCTGTGAAGCCCTCAGAGTTTTGTTAGGGAACCGTAGTGAGCAGTCCCAAGCCCAAAGAACGCACCAAACAGGTCTGGGATAACGTAGTGGAAAAGTTTAAAGAAGAGTCAGGTTATAAATTTTAAGACATAATCTTGTTTTTTAATACACATTGTGCATCTGTCAACAAGCTTTCATATTCCCTCATGTAAAAATGCAAGCTACAAATGCACCGGTGTTTTCAATCCTTCATCAGAAGTAAATCTTCGTCCTTGTAAGGCTGCTTCTTAGGGCACCAAAGGTGTGATGAAGCGAGATCAGGACTATTTGTAGGATGCTGTAACACCACAAAAAAAATTTTTGGCAGAGTGTCAACAGTGTGGGCAGAAGTGTGCGACCGTGGATTGTCATGCAAGATCACAACGCCCTGAAATAGCAGTCCTTTGTGTTTAAAGTTTAGACTTCAGCTGTTCAATAAGCGTCTCACTGTAATGAGCACTGTTGATTGTTGAACCTTTTTTCTGATAATATTCCAACACCGGGCCTTGAAAATCCCAGAAATCTGTAAACATCAATTGATTGTTGACTTTTGAACTTTTTCTCGGTCAGCAATTCAAAAATTTCTATTCTCTGCCATTTACTCTCAGGCTAGTAGTAATGAAATCAGGATCAATGATTCTGTTAATGAAACTTTCCTTACAGCATTGAAAAATCTGACTGTCCAAATTTTGTTTGAGTCAATGTGCTCTTTTGCAGACTTCAGGCACGCAGTAATGTTCTTTTCAGTAAAAAGCCACTTCCTTTGTGGTGTGTTAGTCAGTACCAATGATGCCTTTAAATTTTTGGCTGACACTCAGGGTTGTTTCTTTACCTCATTGATGAGTCTTTGTTGGTCTCTTCAGGTCATTTTGACTGCGCGTCCACTTTTTGGTAGAGTAGCCACAGCCCCAAAGTGTCTCCATTTGCCTAACCTCTAGACTGGTGAACTTCTAAAGTCTATGAAATCACTTTGTAACCCTTTCCAGCTTCATGTAAATCAACAATTCTTGATCATAGATCCTCTGAAAGCTCTTTTTGGCGACGCATGGCTCACATTAGAGTATTCTTCTTGTGCAGAGCAAACTAAAGAGTTTTTTTTCTTGAGTCTCATTTTCTAAACAAGACTTCAGGTATGCTAACACCTGACTCCATTTAGTTTTTTTTCAGGTCATTAACTCAAGGATTCACATACTTTTTACGCTAGTACTATTAGGTTTTTATAGTTGTTCTCGATAAAGATATGAAAGATCAGTTATTATTATTTTAGGCACACTATATTTTTAATAGTCTTAATTTATATAAAGATCAGATAATCTTTTTTTGACAATTGAATGCAGAAAACCATGAAATTCCAAAAGGTTTACATACTTTTTATTGCCAATGTACATATTTCCTCACCAAACTCTTTTTAAAAGTTTTGGTTCTGTAAAGCAGCTTTGCAACAATGACCATTTGTTAAAGGCACTATAAACATTCAACTGAATTAAATTGATTAATTGTTAATTGTTCTCACTTACATTAGCACGTGTAGCCTAATAGAAAGAAACACTTACTTTACTATCTTCGTAATGGGACCAAAGGAGGCTGTAATCTTTGTGCAGTTCTTCCCGATCCTAAAACACCACCATGACAAAAAATTTTTTTAGTATTATGATTAACATGCCACAGGTTTTTTTTCCTTATACATTACTAGAGATGTTCCGATACCATTTTTCCCCTCCCGATACCGATTCTGATACTTGGGCTCAGGGTATCAGCCGATACCGAGTACTGATCCGATACCTGGGTGTGTATCTGTATATACAGCTGTA
>JAQMYJ010000036.1:29716569-29726801 GCA_030014305.1 Clarias laeviceps | reverse complement strand
ATATATATACTTATAATAATGATAATATTTATATAATATTTATATAATATTATATAAATATAATATATAATTATATATTATATAAATATATAGGTATCTGATTTTGTCCATGGAAAAACATGAGTTTCCTAATTTCCCTAAGAAACCAAAAAACTTTTCCTCTGGGCTAAAGAAAATTCTTTCAAACACAATAGCTGTCATGCCTTAATGAGAAGAAAAACTTACCTCAGTGTTTTTGTATTGGGACAAAAGGACACTGTATTCTTGTTGCCTTCGCTCCAGCTCCTAAAGACAGCAGATACGTTTTTTAAACATGAGGGCTTCATGATCACAGCTGCAGTGGGCCAGTTCATTCATTTGAAAATGTGTAACACTATAACTACCTTCCTAATATTGAGTAGGTCCCCCCTTTTGCCTCATAACAAAGATGCATTGTGTGTTCTGACACTTTTCAATTGGAACCAGGATTAAGTTTTTCTTAAATTTAAGCTACAGTAGCTCTTTTATTGGATCCGACTATTTGGGCCAGACTTCACTCCCCATGTGCGTCAGTCTGCCTTGGCCACCCATGACCCTGTCGCCGGTTCGCAGGTTTCCCTTCCCTGGATCACTGTTGGTAGGACGACTGCAGCCTGGGAACATGACCCAGTTCATTTCAATTGGTGGGATATATTAGTCAGCAAGTGAACCTTTTTTCCTGAAGTTGATGTGTTGGAAGCAGAAGAAAATATGCAAGCGTAAGGATTTGTGTGACTTTCACAAGGGTCAAATTGTGATGGCCATGGGCATAATGTTATGTCTAATCAGTGTACATTTAAAAAGTACTGTGTAATGTCAGGCTTTTCTCACCCACCTCACTTTTGAACTCAAACTCTCTGATGAACAGATGGAGCTTATTGTTCAGAGAGATCTCTTTGTCCTCTTGGTCTTTCAGCTTGGACTCATAATCCTGAAAGTTCACCATCCAAAATGTTGTAGGCTGTATTTACTTCTACAACAGACACTTCTGAGGACCAACAACAATAATCGATAATGTTTGCTAGCAGTTATGGTTGTGTTTGAAAACTTACGTTTATTAACTCCGCTTTCTCCTTTATCTCCTTCTCCATCTCATCATATTTCTCCTTTAGGATGCGGTGAGCCATTTGTTCCTCCTCATTGTCCTGAAAGACAGAAGAGGTTCAGACTTTAGTTTTTTAGTTTTTGCCTCACTGAAAGAAAAAGGAAATAAAATAAATGATTCAAAATTAAAGGCTGTTCATACATTTTAACTGTCTTTCCCCCTTTTCTTTAGCTATAAAGTTGTAAAAATGTGCATGTGCATCTCTACATTGTTATTAAAGCCTGTCTCACCCTCATTATTTCTTCACACATCCTGCGGGTCTCACAGAGTTCGTCCTTCAAATTCTCCACTGAACCCCGAAGAGTTTGTACTTCTTCACTCAGCTTGATGTTTTCGTTCTCCAGAGTACCCTGAGCACATGCAATTAACAAGAGGACAAAGGTATTTAGATACCATAAATTAAATTCAGAAGTACTTTGTCACCAAGTCAATGTTGGCAATTACAGCCTTGACACATATACAGTAAGAACTAATCTGTGTTCTGCAGGACAGTGGTCAGATTTTGCAGTTCCTTTCAGGAAATCATTTTCAATCTCTGAAGTATATGAGAGTCCCTCCAATTGCTTCCCAATTTCACTATCCCCTGATTAATTATTAATTAAATTCAAATCAGTATTTTGGTCAGGCCATGCTACTGTAAGTGATTTTGAATAATTTTAGCCATATCCTTAGTCTTAATATCTTGTTGAAATGTCTATCTCTGAGCCTGGTGGTGTTTTAACCTGTTACTTCCTTTAAAGCTCCCAACTAAAACAATAGTTCCAACATATTTCTATGATTACTTGTGCTACTGTAATAGCACAAAAGTAGTTATTTAATATAGAGTTGTTGCTCAACATACACTTCATATCTGCATATCTACATTGCTATTAAAACTTGTCTCACTTACCCTCATTTTCTCTTCGTACATCCTGCAGGTCCCAGAGACTTCTTCCTCCAAACTCTGCACTGAGCCTTGAAGATTTTGTATTTCGTCCCTCAACTTCACGTTCTCATTCTCCAGAGTAGCCTGGGTACATGAAATTAATAAGAGAACAAAGATATTTAGATATACAACCACATATTATCTACAATAGTACTTTGTCGCAAAGCCAATGTTAGCAGTTACAGCTTCGAGACAGTAAAATACAGTAAAACTAAAATTAAACAACAATTTAAGAACCCCATTTTAATGTAAATGGGGTGGGTAGACTATAACTAACTATACAGAATGATTGAGAAATATGTCAAATTTTTTAAGAACAGTTTTTATTAACTGTTATTAACAAAATATATTAAATCAACTTAAACATGCAATTGTCAAAACTATCATTTGATCCTTTCCATGGCTTTCATCTGGGGAGCATTATAAGGGTAGAATAAAAATATATATAAACATTAGTAATGAAATAATTTGTAGTTATATAATATAATATTGTAGTTTTGTATTCCTACAAATACAAAACTCTCTCTCTGTCACACACACGCAAACACATCAAATTACTATTATGGGAAAAATGCGCGAACAATGACGCAAACTTGCATGAGCTTGTGAGCAGCGTGTTATCAAACATAGAGAGTTTTAATATTTCATTTCCATGACAAATATTACATAATACACAGCATTATTAATCTGAAGGGGATGGTAGGGGGTATTGGTGATTTTACAGAGGGGATGGTTTTTGTAAACTTTTTCAACAGTGGGGATGCCATCCTCCAACATCCCCCTCAAATTGAGTCTTGATTATAGGGCTACCAAAGGCGGGATAGAACAAATCAGGCAGCTGTTGAGTTCCATCGGTGGACTTACAATACACAGGTTCTACCGTAAGCTCAACTGGATCGCATGTCAAAAGCTTCAGCCGGAACAGCTCAACACCTGTGATGTCGTGGAAACAACAGCTGTAGACTGGGTTTTGCACTCCCTCCCAAGAGAAGAAAGGAAAGCTGTGGGTATGAAAGCCATAAAGGAACAAAGGAGAAAACCTGAGCGAAGTTTACCACGATATGTGCCACCTTTGAGGAGAGAAACTCTGCAGTGCATGCATGGGCGGGAGCAAATTCAGCATCGTTTTGTGGGCTCTGGGCCGGCAGCCACAATGGCGGTGAGGGCATCCTGACGCTAAATTAGCACACAGGGAGAAGAGGGAACTGCACTCTTGGTGGTATTTCACGGGAAAGTCATAATGCACCTGGCCCACACACATCCCCTCAGACGGTCATCGTGGAGTAAAAACATTGTAAAAAGATTAAGGATCACTTCCACTGGCCAGAGCTCAAAGCTGAAGTGAATAATGCCCCAAATGTCAGAAGATGGAATGGAAGACAACAGAGAAGGCGTCTTGTGGCAAAAGGAAGTCTGGAAAGAATAGTCTTCTCCGTTCCATTCCTGTAGTGAAGTACACGCAAGACATGGCAGCAAATATTTGCCATGTACTCCATAAAGTTCAAGAGCACATGAAGCAAGCACAAGCGGAACGTCATAAAGCATATGACTGAACAGCACAGCCACGCGAGTTCATCAATAGCCTGGTAAAAAGAAAAATACTGAGCAGTTACCACACATTTGAGCTCTTGCTACTCTCTCTCCCGAAGCATTCGAAGGTGCACCTTGTACTTACTACCTTTTTAGTAAATTTAGCAGTGTGTTCTGCTATATTTTCTGATTTTTCTCAAGTGCATGAAACCCAAAAACTAAAGTAAATCTAGGAAAATATTTTTACGGGTCTGCTTTTGTCCATGAAAAATTATGAGTTCCCTGATTTCCCGGAGAAACTAAAAACTTTTCTTCTGGGCTGAAAAAATTCTTCCAAACACAATAGCTGTCGTGGCTTAAAGAAGGAAAGCTTACCTTAGCCTCATTGCATTGGGACAAAAGGACACTGTTTTCCTGTCGCCATCGCTCCAGCTCCTAAAACACAGCAGATAATTGTCTTAATGTTCACAGCTGCAGTGGACTATTTCACTTTGTCTGAAAATGTGTAGTTGTAAACAGATTCTGTGATGTACAGTGATTAAACCTTCAGTGTTGGGTTGTATGATTATGATCATTAAATAATATATTAAAACCTAACAAACTTTCAGTCGGGTAATCAAAACCTAATGCAGTCTGGTCAAACTGATCATTGATCTTCTTGTAAAGCATGTTGGCACAGTGGACACTTTCTGCAGACATTCTTATTTTTTAATATTTGTCATATTGAATTAGTAAATCATATTAATTTAAAAAACGTACTGTGTGATTTTAGGCTTCTCTCACTCACCTTACTTTTGAGCTCAGATTCCCTGATGATCTCATTGAGCTTATTGTTCAGAGAGATCTTTCTGTCCTCCTGGTCTTTCAGCTTGGACTCGTGACCCTGAAAGTTCACACCATCCAACAAAATGTTGTAGGCTTTTTAAAATTAATTTATTACTTCTACATAATCAGACACTTCTGAGAACCAACAAAAATAATCGATGATTTATTATATCAGTTATGTTTTTTTTGTTTTTGTTTTTTAAACCTACGTTTATTAACTCTTCTTTCTCCTTTATTTCCTTCTTCATCTCATCATATTTCTCCTTTAGAATGAGGTAAATCATTTGCTCCTCCTCATTGTCCTGAAAGACAGAAGAGGTTTTTTTAACTTTAAGGATTAATGTTCAGACATTTAACAGCCTGTATCTGAGTATAAACTACATTAACAGAATTGTCTTTTCACCCTTTTCACCTACATTATATAGTTCTTAGTATTTAAAAAATAAAAAATCTTTTAATATGTGCATCTCTGCAATTTTAGTAAAACTGGACTCACTGCCATTTTCTCTTCAAACACCCTGCGGGTCTCAGAGAGTTCTTCCTCCAAACTTTCCACTGAGCCTCGAAAAGTTTGTACTTCGTCCCTCAGCTTCATGTTTTCGTTCTCCAGAGTATCCTGAGCATATGAAATTAACAAGAGGACAAAGTTATTTAGACACCGCACATTATCTTTTGTCCCCAAGCTCACTCACTCATCTTCTATACAGCTTTATCTTATATTCAGGGTAAAGCTCAGGGTCGCGGGGGCTTGGACCCTATCCCAGAAGACTTAGGGCACGAGGCGTGATACACCCTGGACAGGTTGCCAACCCATCAGAGGGCACACACACATACACACACATACACACGCCCATTCACACACTACGGGCAATTTGGGAACGCCAATTAACCTAACCTGCATATCTTTGTACTCTGGGAGGAAACCTGAGTACCTGGTACCAGGAATTGAACCTGGACCCTGGAGGTGCAAGGCGACAGTGCTAACCACTACACCACCATGCCGCCTTTGTCACCAAGCTAGTATTAGCAATTAAATCCTTGAGGGGGACAAGGAGTCAGATTTTGGGCAGTTCCTCTCAGGAAATACTCTCCAAGGATATGAGAATCCCTCTAATTGACTCACTATCCCCTGATAAATTATTAATTGGATTCAAGTCAGTATTTTGGCTACACCATGCTATGTGTTAATTTACCTATATGTTATACAATATTTCTATGATAATTGGCACTAATAGCACAAAAGTAATTATTTTCCATAGAGCTGTTGCTCCGCACGCCACAGATATGCAGGACATCATATAACTCTGGGTGTCTCAAAATAAGAATAATTTTAAATGTAAAAGTATTCATTCACAGAAAGACATACAAGAATTTATAATGGAATGCTGCATAAAGAAATCTATTTTGATTCAAAGGTGCACTTTGTCTTAGCTTTTTAGTGGATTTTATAGTGTCCTGCTATCTGTCCTGATCTTTCTGGAATGTAAGAAACATAAAAACTAAAGTAAATCTAGAAAAGTGTTATAAGGTGTCTGCTTTTGTCCATGGAAAAACAGAGTTCCTTGAATACCCCAAGAAACCAAAAGAACTTTTCCTCTGGGCTGAAACAATTCTTCTAAACACAATAGCTGTCATGGATTAATGAGAATAAAAGCTTACCTTAGCATTGTTGCTTTGGGACAAAAGGACACTGTATCCCTGTCGCCCTCTCTCCACTTCCTACAACAAGTAAGATAAGTGTTTAAACTTGAGCTGTATTCTGTGATGTACAGTGATTAAACCTGCAGTGTTGAGTCGTATGATAATGATCCATAAATAACTGATCAAAATTTACATTTATGATAACAAGCATGGCTTCATACAGTAAGAAAGCTTGCCTTAAGTAACTCCTCCTTCTCCTTCACCATCTTATCATATTTCTCCTTCAGGATGTTGTGAGCCTGTTGTTTTTGCTCACACTCCTGAAATAGGGCATAAAATGTCTTGATAAATTATCAATAAATAATTAATTAAAAGTTAACATGCGAGAGGTAAAAATGAAGAGAGGTAGAGAAACTACAGTAAATAAATGATAAGCAAATCACACAATAAATATGTAAACAATATGGAGGATTACACATAGTTAAAGATTACACACGACTCCAATTCACATGACAAACTAATCACTTTGTCAATTCTTTAACACCCTGGACATTTATAAACATTGCACATCTGCACATTTGCACACTCCCTGGACATTTCTATTTCAATTCAGTTTTTTTCACTGCACACAGTGTAAATCTCCAACTAAAATGTTCTATATTTGTACAGCTAAAGTTTTTCTATATTTAATTTCTTATTTTATTCCATAATTGTTTTTCTTATTGATATATTTTTGGACCAACGGACCAAGTTACCCTAGGGATAACAGCGCAATCCTCTTCCAGAGTCCATAACGACAAGAGTGTTTACGACCTCACTGTGCATGTGGCAAAAAAAAATTTGAATTTGAATTAGAATTTGAATCATCTACTAACAAAAGTAAACCTGGGCATAGAGGGATATAAATAATTAAATGAATAGGAAGAAAATTTACCATACTCACCTTGCCTTTTACCTCAGACTCCATGTGAATGTCACAGAGCTGTTTCTCCAGCTCTGCCACTCTGTTCTCCAGCTCCAGCACATAGATGCTCTCCTTCCTGTTCATCTCAACACTCGACACAGCATCCTGATCATTCCTGTCCTCAGGCTCAGACAGAGATTCCTGAAAATAAAAAAATAAAAACTTGTTGGCTATATTTACTTTTACACACTTGGTCCAACATTTCTGAAGACTAAGATATATTTTGAACATGTGTACTGTACAGTTGAAGGGGAAAAAAAAATCTTTAAACAAAGATGCATGTACACATAGGAATGTAGACATATAACAAGTCCATAAAAATTCTGTTTTGCTCTCAGGATGTTAATTATTGAATGCATTGCTTACAGGCAATCTATTGTGCAAAGCTTTACACAGACTATTAGAATCCAGGAAATTCAATTTAACCCCCGTAGTTCAACCACACAGCTCACATACTGTACATATACAGCAGTAGCTACTTTAAATATCTATTAAAATATTACCAAGTTTACATTAAAAATTAATGTTCTGACTGATAAAGATTGAGATGCTGTATTGTTAGGTATTGCACTGGTCTTCAGTCCAGTACTAAATTTGATGCCAACGCATGGCTAGCTGGTGAACAAATGTGATTGAGATTTAATAAGTACCTCAGAGACAGGCCTGTCCATCTGCAAGTCTTTGTTATTGTCAGAAGAATGTGGAGAACCTGGAGAGGTGTTCTGTACTGAGGCTTAATGCAAAAGCAAAAAACATTGTCAGTATTAGTATTAGTGCTAACCACTAAGCCACCATGCTGCCTATTATTCTTATTTTTTTTCTTCTTCTTTTTGATGTTACTTGTATGACATAACAATGCCAGAAACTCAGGACAATGCTCCTTCCACTTGCGTGAACTCACAGATGCTCCTGATTGACTGTAGAGCTGTAATTAATGTGGGAGCACTAACTAAGTGCCTCCTATCCCACCCTGCTGAGAGAGCTCGGCCAATTAGCTCTCTCTAGGCCCTCAACTGTGAGAGGCTACAGCATCACCCAGAAATCGAACCAGTGATCTCACTTTACCACTGCGCCACTTGGGGGCCCACCAATAACGTCTTTAATAACAATAACTTACTTCTAAGATTTATGAATCCATAAAAAGTAGACTTTAATGCATTTATATAGGTTACTTCTCTTCCTGGTTACACCAATGATGGGTAACATCAATGACAATTTAGAGAAAAAAATAAGTTTTTTTAGAAATAGTTACAACGTTAAATCTAAAAATAAGCTGATTACTGTAGCTTTAAAGTAATCAGTGATTTAATTATTTCAGGTTGAAGCCCACACACATGTCTGCCTGTCTTTCTCAACTTATCAATACAAAGAAATTAAATTTCATAGGGTTGAGTATCTTACACCTTGTTTACGCTAAGTTGTACTTCTTTTGTCGTCAGATAAATACACTCCCTGTTTGGTCATCGGAGAATGAATCACAGATAAGAAATTAAAAACAATAGATTGGATAAAGATAAAAGTACATTTTTTTTTTAATTAATGTCTATTGTGCAGGTGTTTATTTACATTGAGCAAGTAGATTATTAGTAGCTTATTTATAGGCACATGACATCGCTTTAACTCAACATTTTGATTTTACTTCTGGTGCAGGTTAAACATCATGCAGATATCTAAACTACTGCAAATATTTCATTAAATTCTGTCCAGCGGTCGATTTAAGACATGCCCACAGTTTGACGCATGCCAAAACTGTCAAAACTTGAATTGATGGTGGAGGTTTAAACTTGAGACAAATACCAACCAAATTCCAGCCAGACAGACATACAAGACATACAGTACAGACAATAATTTCTCTGAGACTGGTTTCCGGTCCTCCAATGCATGAAATGTAAAGATAGAATTGAAAGGGCGAATTCTGACCAATGTACAGACAAAAACAAAAAAAAAGTATATAGATCACTTTTTTGAATAAGATATTGATGTTCGTGTGAATCAGATTTATTTTAAAGAGAAGAATATCTTACATGTAAAAAGTATATGATCCACATGTCCTGTATGTGATGTATGATCAAAGTGACCTTTCTTTGAGTGCTTTTTTTTTAAATGCTCCAATCATAAAAACATTAAACGTTAAAATAAAAAAATATATATTTTATGACTGAAAGTACATAATATATTTTCTGAACCTATACAAGTAGTGTGTGTGTGCGTGTGTGTGTGTGCTATAATAACTGTAATGAGTTTGGCGCCAACAAAACTAAGTGACGTCACTTTCCACCTTTTTTTTTTGTAGAATGTCCCAGGTATTTAAGAATGTATGATTACCCCAGGACCAATCAGCCCTTACAGAAACAGCCCTACCTTTTCCGACAGATGTGCGATGGAAGGCATCTCTACGCTGACGCATAAAATAAAACGCAGCCGCGGTCAGAGCTACAGCTCCAGCTGCGCACACGGCAAGGCCTCCTAATCCACTAAACACCATCACTGTGTGTTAATATCACCGTCACCAAGAGAGGACATATAACCAGCTCGAAATGTAAACAGCTTTCTTCTTGTTCTTGTTCTTTTAAATGTTAAATGTTTTAATTGAGTTATGTCAGTGACGTAATAAAAACATTGTTGCGCGCACCGCCGCCGTTAATATACAAAGAAGCAAATTAACGGTTTTTTTTTTTTTTTTTTTTTTAGAACTACCTCTTTTGATGTCTTACATTGTCTTTCCATCCGCATCTGTGTTTTGTCATGAATAAAGAACGATAAAATATTACCTAAACCTCAGTATTGTTTTTGGGTTCCACTGTTAAAAAGAAAAAAAAAAACGACATAATACGGTGATATTAAATAGACTGAGTTGAAGCACTTTACTGTACAGTGATAATTTGAAGTAGGTCCCTATGCAACTACATAGTGACATCTAGTGGTGAAAATGAATAAAGCCATGTCTTCAGTGACAATGTTACAGTATTACCATATTATAATAAATAATTTATAATATTCACCCCTTGCAAGTAAATAGTAATAGTAATAGTAACTATGCTAAACTTAACTGTTTGGTGAAATCAAATAATAAAAAACAACAGCAGAACAGTAGATCTGTTGTATGTTGACTCAAAAAAAATAGCACTTTGGTTGAACATGATTCAGTAGTGGACAGTGGTTCCACATGATTACACCACATTATCTTAACAACATTGGATGATGTTAAACCAACTTGAAATATT
>JAQMYJ010000036.1:29691458-29712280 GCA_030014305.1 Clarias laeviceps | reverse complement strand
GTAGAATGTAGAAAATAAATCACTAAACAAAAACAAAGAAATTTGCAAGTGACCCCAAACTTTTGAATGGTAGTGTAAGTTTTTATAATCTTTTGCTTGCAGAGTTGCAAAGCCAGTATTGTATCTGGATCAGAACAGTGCAGTTGTTTGGCTTCATCTCTTCTCAATTTAATTTTTTTTTCCATCCTGTATTCCATAAAAAATTAACCATAAATTACAGTATTACACTGGTGCCCAAATGTATTGAGTACTCTGGTATCTTTCACTCAATCCATCCTGCTTTATTGCTTTCTGAAGATTAAGGATTATGTACATAAATTTGACACAATGTGGCATTTCACTTAAGAATTAACTAGTTTTAGCCATTTTTACACAGAGGTGGACACACTGGCTTCAGAAGATAAAAATCCTGCCACATATTTTCCATTCATTAACTAATCGATTCAGATTTAGCCTAATTGATTGGGCTAATTGATTACTAATTACTAATTGATGCTTTAGTTAGTGACATCACCTGTTTTGTACACAGAGAGAATTATAGCTTTGTTCCGATTGGTAAGTAGTTCCCTGCGAAGCGAACTGCACAGGGTTTTCAACCATGTTTAGCAAAAATCTAAACTGCTCCGGTTGAAGGGAACTGTGAATGGTGTGGTGAACAAGTGAACAGTGAACATGCAAAATTTCCCATCAGTCATTGTGCCTTGCTGGCGCATGGAAATATGTTGGAACATTGAGTTTGAATTGGAATTTATATATTTAATCATCATTATCGAGTGTGACATAATATTAAAATGACACCATAGGAATTTGTAGATGTTACACAGTGGCAAAGTGGTTAGCACCTCAAGGGTCAGAGTACGATTCCCGTCTTGGGGTCTGTGTGCGTGAAGTTTGCATGTTCTTCCAGTGCTTGGTGGATTTCCTTCGGGTACTCTGGTTTCCTTCCGCAGTTCAAAGATATGCAGATGGGTTGATTGGTGTTTCCAAATTGCCGGTTGTGTGTGCGTCTGTGTGTGTGCGTGTGTGTGTGTGTGTCCTGTGATGGATTGGCACCCTGTTCAGGGTGTACCACACCTTGTGCCCCAAGATCCCTGGGATAGACTCCAGACCCTCTATGCCCCTGTACACAGGATAAGTGGTACAGTATAGAAGATGACTGATATTTTATTATATATAATATATACAGTACATATGAAAAAATCTAATAAATCAATAAATCCTTACTTTTACATGGGTTAGTAATATGTAAGAAATACTGCACAAGAATATTTTTTCTGTACATCAAATAATTTGTTCACAAGGTATACACATTTCAGTAGTACATGTTTGGTACTGGTATCAGTTTTTGTTGTCTGCGGAAGTGTTGTCTGCGTAGGTGATATTGCAGGGCGTTGTGATTGTGGAAATTTGTCAAGGAAAGTTCTCTTATTCGGCATTTCCATCCCGGGAAGCAGGGAGTACACATACAATAACAATGGTACTAATAATTGTAAGATGGCACAAACCACATAGCGTTCAGACGAGTGAAAACGGTGGTCCGAGGGTGTTATTTATTAATTTTGTAATTTAAGGGTAACTATTATGAAAAATTCACTTTATTTAGTTGGGTCTCCAATGTGTGCATAAGAAACATAAGAAAACCATTCCCTGCGTTTTTCATTTTTTATATTCCCACAGAGCATTAAACCTTTTTTTTTTTAAGTTTAGACACTAGTGTGATTCTATTGAAACTATGCATGGAAATATACTGTATCTGTGCTGTGTGTCTCAAGTTTTTTATACACCGAAACAGGATAAATCTTCAGGCAAGTAATTCTAAGAAATAGCAAAAGTTTTACGTTTGAGCTCAAAATCAAATATGTAATTTGTTAAATATATTGTTCTGTATGTGCTAAAATTATTTTTGCCTTCACCTGCACACACATACTGTAAATAAACACAAATATTTACACACACATTGAAAAACTAAGGAGAAGTGAAAAACTGAAAAGTTTCTTTCAGAAACATCCAAATCCATTCCTAAAATTTGCTTGCAGGTTCAGTAATGTTGAAGTTTATACTTTTCAGCGATGAGTTCCTTGTAGCCACGGTAACAAAAGCAGTGCCGGGGTATAGGTCACAGACGTCACAGCTGCTTTGGCAGAGGGGTGTGGTGTGGCTGAGCAGTAGCTCATTTACACAGAGAGTGAAACAGTGCATTAGGAAGCGGTGTGAAACAGGGGAGCTTTAAGGTATGACAGAATGTTTTCTGGGGAAATTTTAGCCGAAGGATTAACAGAAACTGTTTGAAAGACCTCTAAGACCTTTGCTAATTAGTAGATAAGAGACTTTTAACTTAATTTAACAGGTTGTTATACTTTAGTTGTGCACATGTAGGATGCACAAGTTTCTGTCGTGGGTCTGGATTGCAAACAAAAGCAGCGTAATATTCTACCAGAGAAGGGTTTGATTTTTTTTCATACAGCATATTACTATCATAAAGGAAGTGGTGTACTTTTCTTCTTCCACTTCTTCTTTTTCTTTTACTGCTCATTCCATGCTTTTACAGTATTTCTGTTATTATTTTGTTACATTGGTATTTTAGTTTACCCTCAAATAACTTGTATAAATTATTATACTAGATGATGCTTGCCTACTCTATCTGTTATCATAAAGGACTATATAAAGCAATAAATAAATCTATTCAAACAATGTGTTTTTGCCACCAGGTGATACAGGCAAGACTTCTAACACTAGCATCATCTTTAGGATGATGCATGTAGACTTGTTCCCTTTTGATCATGATGAAAGTCTTTAATCGTGATCTGAGATTTAGAACGTGATAGTGCAGTGGTGAATTACCAAACCAAGATTAACTATGAATGACAGTTCATTATTACATAGGCAAGAAATAGTGTGTGCATGTTTCCTGTCTCATAACAGTCTGAGCGGCATTGAACCAGTATGTTTAACGCAGTGTGAGCGTTGCAGTCCAGGTCACACCCATCCTTTCTCACATCCTTGAACAAAACACAAACTCAGCAAACCGTTAGTTACATTTTGCACATTAAATGAATGCAATTGTCATTGTTATAATAATAATATGAAAACGATAGAATAGAATATAGAATAATAATAACTGTACTTTTTGAGCATTTTACCACAATCTGAGATTTCAGTGTATTTCAGAGATTTTATACAATATTCAAACACTCAAATTTACAAGTTGGAGGTAAATTTTAGAAATGAGTGACTCATCAACATGAACAGCATGCATAGACGTAAACAAACAGTGTTCTAGATCCTGGGAATATTGTACAGACTAAACCTTGTCCAGATATGCCTTTCTTGTATGATCTAATTATATACATTATTTTACAGATTCAGAAACAGAAGAGATGCCAAGACACACTAATAGAGGTGTTAAGATTTTAATTTCTCTCACTTAGAAAACAAACTGAATTTACTTGAATTATTAGTGAAACATTTTAAATGAATTTGTACATATAAACTGGAACATCTGCAAGTACATTTAGGCCGTTTTTTTTTGCAGACGCTCTTATCCACAGCGACTTAACCACTGAGCTACTCCCAGCCCAGTATGTGTGTTTATTTTTATTTGTTTGTGCAGGGAATTCCAGGATGCCACCAAAAAGAAGACAAGAGACTCATCGAGGTAAAAAAATAAATAAATTAATAAATAAATAAATAAATAAAGCACTTGGGGCATTTTGATTAATTAATTTCTTCCAAGTGAAACATTCTTCTGTGAGACCTTTATCCGGTCAGACAGTTTATTAGTATTTTTAGGTATTTCAGAATTAGATTGGACAAAGATGCTACCAAAATACTATTGAAACTTTAATGATTTTTTTTTTATTATTATTATTATTATTATTATTATTATTATTATTATTATCATATATTTATTAACATTTTTTGCAGTCACAGCCCATATGCCTCAAAGAAACAGAATGAAGACCAATACATGTCAGTATTTTTTGTAAACCAATGTATTGAACCATGAAGAAGGAGGTCTACCTCACAATTTAGCATCAACTTAAATCACAAGCTAGAGAATTAACACTTGGGAAAAGGACTGTCCAACAAGACAGTAACCTCAAACACATATTAAAGCTAAGTGTGGAACGGATTAGGAAGGCTAACTTGAAGCTTTTAGAGCCAAAAGAGCAAATCTAATAGAACACTATCAATAAAAAAAAAGTTTTAAAAAAGTTGTCAGATATCCAACCAGAATTCTGCCAGAATTTTCTTGATGGCCACCAAAGCATCTGTTAAATGTGGAAATTGAAAAATAATTTAAGGCCTGCTACACGTATATTTTTTATCCTGCATGCATACTACTCGTATTTCAGGACTTCTCTTGTTTATCAAGTTAAAATTTATTAAAATCTTTTGGTCATCTTGTAAAACACTCGAAGACGAAGTTAATCGCAATTCCAGGTTTTACTGTACCATTTATCCTACTTCTAGGTGTTTTTATTTACAGTTTAAGTGACAACGTTCTTTTATAAAGTTAACCTAATTATATTACAGAAATGAAATTGAAATAAGCTAAATTATGTGCTAATAAAAGAACATAATTTCAAGTCTATTTTAAGCATAAGTACAAGGCTTCATCTTATATTTCTGTTTTAAAAGCAAACTCTACCATAAAGACGGTTCTGGCCTCGACTGGTGTTGACAGCTGTTTCTCTGAGGACTTGACTTGGCTGTGGTTGCTCGATAGTTCAAGACTGCAATTGTCTCCAATAACTACCTGGACTCCATATTAGCTTCAATTAACATCAACTGTTATAGCTGAACTGGCTGCCACCTAACACACTGTATAAATGCAGATCAATTCCTGCTCTCTTTTTCACCCAAGTGAGGATGGGTTCCCTGTTGAGTCCGGTTCCTCTCAAAGTTTCTTCCTATTACCATCTCAGGGAGTTTTTCCTTGACACTGTCACCCGCGGCTTGCTCACCAGGGACTATCTGACCATTTTGATTTATGCACACTCACATTCCATACAAACTTAAATAATTCTTTTGATTGTGTGAAGCTGCTTTGCGACAATGACAATTGGTAAAAGCACTATACAAATAAAATTTTATTGAATTGAACTAAGAAAGAAATGTTTAAATAAACCAGTAATTTGCATGGTGTTATTCGTCCACTGATTCTTATGACAAATTTCTTTAGATTTTGTAAATTTCTTTTGAAATAGGGTTTGGAGGAAAAATGCATTGCACAATAAGAACCCATCCTAATCCAGGTAAGAAGAATATTTTTAAGTTTTTAATTTTGTTTTCAGTTTAAAATAGATCTGTTATGTTGATATTACCAGCCTGAAATGACTCCATTCAGATTTTTTACAGATTGTTTTTTACTTTTTACCTTTTTTTTTTTTATGTGAGAAAGATCTGATTTTTTTAGGACTGTCTGAACACACAAATCTGTTTTTGAGATAGGATCAGAGTCATGTTTGTACAGTATATTGTCCTAGATGAGATACAGTATATCTGATACATTCTTGAATGAGAACAGTGATTTAGATTTAAATTGAGGCAACTTTTTGTCTCTGTGAATGCGTAGGGTGATGACATCATCAGTCAGCAGAACCATGGCACAGGGATTTCATAGCAGTGCTAGCTACTGTACAAAATAGCTGCTAAAACAGTTAAAGTGAGGCTTCTGGCTTTCTTTCTTCTGGACCTCAACAAGTACAGCTGACTAACTCCTTGCCAACTGCCAGATTTGGGATTTGTTAGGGAATTAATAATTCATAATTATTTAAATGTATATATGATGTGAAATGGACCAGACATAGGGCTGAGAAAATGTATCAAAATTCAAAATATATCGGCATACAAAAATGACATGAAATATATTGTTTGGTCTAACGATATGTATGGTGGTCTCATTATTTTGTCAGTTGCTTTTTGATTTTTGCTGTTATGATATAATAAAATAAAATAAATGAATATACATCTATAGGCATCCATAGACAGTGTTTTTCCTCACCTGTGCCATGCTTTATTGCAGTTTTTATACAATAACAGTTACATTTAATCTATTTTAGGTTTCTGTTTTAATGACAGATGCAAATTTCTTAACCTTAATTTATTTTGAGATGTAATTAATTTCACCCATATCATTTATTTAAAAAAAAGATATAAAATGGTGAAATTGTTTTTGAAAAAAAAAAATTTACTTTGTTGCATATAGGGTATTCTTTTTGTTTACATTGTTTACAAGTATTCTGCAGTCATACATTATCATCATTGAACTTTACATTGAATTGTTTCTTTTGAATCGTGAGCACCATATCGTGTATCAAATCATATTGAAACAAAGGCATATTGTCCCAATTATTGTAAAATGCATATTTTAATATTTTTTGAATGCAGGACCAAAAAGGGTACAGCCAACCCAAGGACGAAATCCTAATCCAGGTATTTAAATGAGTAACAAATTAGGAAAACACTTAGAAACAACACACCCCAGTCACGTTAATAAGCCACTCGACTTCTTTGAAAGAAAGCTCTAGATAAGTGACGAAGTAAGCCTGTTATAACAATTGCACGTGTATTTTATCTGTTTTGAACTTGGTGTTATTTGATCTTATTGGTTTAGAAATTGATATTTCAATAAATAGTAAACTTGGCCGATTTCGTTATCATTTCGTTGACAAGTGGGGCTTGAAAATTCGCCCACTCCCTTAAGTGGGGAATGAAAAAAAATGTTTGAGAACCACTGCTTTAGATGAATCTAGATGGAGGTTCTTAAATAGTAGCATGAACTTCAACCTTCATGCCATCATCACACACATTACTTTTAGGATGTAGAAATACTGTACAATACTAATTATATTTCTATTAATCACAGGTGATGGTGTTGGTTCTAGTTAAATTTCTTTGTTTTGTCGGAGTGTTCCTTTCCCCCCATTACAAACGTATGATAT
The DNA here is from genome assembly GCA_030014305.1 of Clarias laeviceps. Taxonomy (NCBI): domain Eukaryota; kingdom Metazoa; phylum Chordata; class Actinopteri; order Siluriformes; family Clariidae; genus Clarias; species Clarias laeviceps. The sequence continues at coordinate 29,705,333 of JAQMYJ010000036.1, read as the reverse complement.
TGTGTTGTTACTTTTGTACAAGGATTTAGAGGAACTGTGCATCGCACATCAAGTGCACATTCTACTCCAGGTCAGAAAACTTTTATCTTCCTTAAGGTCTGAGCACAGTTAATTACTTATTTATACCTAGCATGTGTTTACTCTATTGCCCAAGGTGTTAGAGGAAACATCCATCACAAGAAGAGCACAAATCCTAATCCAGGTCTGATTTTTATTTCTTTATTATATAAATCTGAGGACAATGCATATTGTAAATGGTGTTTATATGAGGGCTGTACCAAATGTAATGCAAAAGTGATGATAACTATTTTTTATTAACTGACATAGCTCGATGAAATGAACTATGATGAAATGAAATTGCCCCTGCTGTTAGATTTACTCTTCCTCTATACTACTCAACATAGTCTTCATCACAAGCCATGTGTTGTTGAACCCAACTCTTGAATCTTCTTTGAAAATCCCCTTTGTGCGTGGAGTCTCAAAGTTCATGGTGTCACGCTGTGCTTAATGATGTCTATGGAGATAACACCACTGACAGCAATGTGCACAGATGGATGGAATAGTTGGGAGACAGACTGTGACAAAGGGGGTTTCAAAAAGGATTCGAGGGTTAGCCGAAAAAAAGAAGCAACTTCCGTTTCTGAAAAATATGTCCAACATAGAAATGGCAAAACATGCATTTCCTCCAAGCGTCAGTCAATTACCATAGAGCCCCATATTAAAATGCCAGAAATAAACATGTTTGCAGCCTGGTACAAAAAACTAATCAACAAACAAACAAACAAAAACGGTTCTGATCTCCATAGCTACATTCCCCATTCTTGATAACTGGATGTGCGATGAATTTTTCTGTAACTCATCAGTTATAAAATAGGTCATAAAAACATGCTCTGCACACTTTATAAAACTGTAAAAACTCCTACAATGAACAAGAAAACACCCGAGTGCAACCCGACCTCAACAGCAGAAAGAGCAGCTTAAATATTTATTACAGAGTTTTATTTGACTGTTGGTTGGTACCAATGATTGGAAGAAGTTTCAGACAACTCAACGGAACATTCTCTAGAGTAATTATAACTATTTGAATAAACAGACCACATGAAATAGTGATTCTTGCTCCCAGGCCAGACAAGGCTCTGATTATTGTAAAACTCTGTTACCACTTGGAGCAAGTACACAAACACACAACCATGACAAGCTGTTAAAAGAGAGAAAAGAGAGCGAGTTTATTTACAGAAGAGAGAGTTTATTTACAGGCTTTTAGGTAAGTCCAAGAACAGAATCTTAGGGTAAATTTCTCTAGTAGTGCTGTTTTTTATGGCACTGAATATATATATACACATCACTGTGTATATATTAATTGTCATAGATAACAGGACTATTTAAATAATTAAACTCACCTGATCTCACAGACGTAGAACCTGTCTGAGTTCAAGAAGCATGGCCTGTAGGCAAGACCTGAATCAGAGTTACCAGATAGTCAATAATCATGCTGTGACCCAAGGAAAATACTTTTTTTGGGGAGAATTTAATTTATTCATTACATTGAAAATTTGATTGCAGTGCCTTCAAAACTGAGTTTGCAATGTATATAATTACAGTACATGTACCAAACAAACTGCAATTGGACTCCAACTATTCACACGATTGCCTTTGAGCATCAATTGTTATGCCTGCATAGGCTACACTGTGCAGCATTATCTAGCTACTGTAGAAGGCCATAGCGGCTGTCTTATGAGAAATCAGTGCAGGTGGATTGACTCATTTACTACAAATCCAGGGTCCATCTTCTTTGACATACTGTATGATGACAGAGTATATATAAAATCAATAACCAGCCTGATTACAAATCAGCCCCACGCTTTTAAACTATGACGACAAAAAAAGTGATGACATGAAATTATTGTACATTTATTGATTTTTACAATTATAGATTGTATATCGAACAGGGACCCAAATTATTGTACAAATAGAATAATTATCATACAACACTATATAGCATACAATATATGCTTATAAGCCTTTGTGGAGTGTGTATTTGGGTTTTCGGATATGTCAGGTAGAACAAAAAATATATATAAAAAATATACATGCCACTTTATACTGTACAATCCTGAGCTCCATATACAATAACTCCAAACAGCAAAACAAATAAAGGTTAAAATGCTCTGAGATTTAAGGGCTACATACAAAAAAAAAACCTAAACAGGTTGTGGTCTGGAAAAAAGAGTGTCAAAAAGGTACTAATTGCAAGAAGTTGGTGATCTGAAAATAAACAAAGAAAGCATGGTGCAATGGTTTGTCACTTGGCTTCACCTGGGCCTTGGGATAGGCTCCAGGCCTCACATGACCCTGTACAGGATAAGTGGTGTAGAGAGTGAGAGCGCATGGAATTCGTTAATGACAGAAACCTAACAACAAAAAAAAAAAGAATCATGACAATTGCTAGATGTGATGTTAACATTATTAATATATGCTTTTTTAAGTCAATGCAAGGAAAGGACCAAGCCAAAAAGGAAATCATAAAAAAGGTATTTTATTTATTATTATTATAATTTTTTTTATGAAGTGAAGTTATAGAGGTGTTTTTGAGACCTGGCATCCATAAGGGTAATAAATATTTAACTGAATATACAGTATCACTTGAAATAGGCCAGACATGTGTAAAGCCCTGATTAATGTAAAATACTTTTATATATATATACAGTACATGAGGTTAAGATTTTTGATACTTGCCATTTTTTTAAGTCAATGCAGGAAAAGGAGGGGTGTTGCCAAACCAAAGAAGAAATCCTAATCCAGGTTTCTTCCTTTTTATAAAAAAATAAAAATTGTTGTCATATTGTTGTTAAGTGTAGTTATAGTGGTACCACAATTTTTGAACTACTGTATTTGGTACATGAATTGTACCATGTAATTGCGTTAGACCTGCTTTACAACACAGTCTAGGGATTTACAATTTGTGATGAATTTGACAAATCATAAATATTTAAATGAATATATTACTTGAAATGGCCAGACATGTCTAGGGCCCTGATTTTATAAATGATATATGTAATGTTAACAGTTTTTAATACTTTACTCTTTTTGTCAACTTAGGGAAAGGAGGGGTGCAACCAAAGCAAAGAAAAACTCAAAATCCAGGTTTTTTCTTTTTCAAAAAAACATGTGTATTTATAGAGGTACCAAGTGAGTGAATGAGTGAGTGAGCATGGAATTTATAAATGATAGAAACCTACTGTAAATAGAGAATCATGACAACCTCTTGGTATTTGTGATGATAACATTTTTAACAGTTGCATTTTTATAAGTCAATGCAGGGAAAGGACCAAGTCAAAGAAGAAATCATAATTCAGGTATTTATTTATCACTTATAGAGGTATCATTTTGTTTGGAGTATTTGGTACACAATTTTAACACATAGTTGAGTTAGAATTTAGTTTTTGAGACCTGGCATCCCTGAGTGTGAGCTTCACAATTTGTGATGAATTATAAATATTTAAATGAGTATAACATTTGAAATAAACTAAACATTTCTAGAGCCATTTCTAATTATTGTAAAATACACCTAGATATATGTGATGTTAACATTTTTAATGCTTTTTTTTTGTCAATTCAGGGAAAGGAGGGGTGCGACCAAAGCAAAGAAGAACTCAAAATCCAGGTCTTTTTTTTAAATGAGTGTAGCAATAAAGTTAGCAAACTTGTACATTTAAAGTGTATCTTTTCATGTATAATAAATAAATAAAAAATTACAATAACAATAATAATTTAGGAAAGTATAGTGCATTGTTGGTAGAATTGAGAATGGCACCAAAACCTAGAAAAGCAGGAACTTTTAGTTTTTAAAAACAAAAAGTTATTATTCATTGATCATTCAAATCAAATCACAATTGTCTTAAGTTTGGTGTTTTAATGAGTTAAATGAAGTTAGCTGACGACCTCAATGTACTCAATGACCAGGTTATCACATTTATGGAGTTTTTCTAAAATTACGGGCTCGGATTGTAAAAGAGTCTGTCTGAGACCACAAGGAATCATTTTCACACATGAACTGAAAACCACGTTCAGGCTCTCTCTGAACATTAGATGGTCAGGGTCATCATTTTATGTGGAACAAGCAATTTGTGAGACCTTTTTCCCTAAACAAATGAACCTAAACAACAACAAAAAAAATATTTTCAGTTTGAAATCTATGGCCATCATTTTAGTTCCAAAGTAAATATTCAAAAACAGTAGGAATGTAAAGAAACAGTTTTGGTATAAGATATATTGGGGTGGATAATATATTTGAAGCAGAAATGCATATGGACCGTACTGTATGTTGTATGATTATTGACATTTAGTTTTCTTAAATTGGATTCTTAAAAATTAAAAGTCATCTTTTTATTTCGACCTGGCAACCCTAAGATAATCAAGACATCATAGAATGTAACTTTTAAAATTCCACCATGAAAGTTAATTAATTCACTTAATACTAGCAGGGCTTTAATGTTTGCATTCTTTTTTCATGCAGCACACAGTCAGTTGATGGACAAAAGGAGAAAATCTGCTCAGGCATTAAAGGTCCCTGTGACACCAGTGAGGAAAACCATGTCAGGTCAGCTGATTCTCTTCATCCATACAGTATATTAATGGTTTGGCTGCAAAATGCTATAACATTTTTGGATTGTTTATTTTTTGGATTGTTTATTTACACAAATAAAATAATTTATTTGTGTGAATAAAAAATATTTGTTGACCCAGCATAAGGTTTGAGGGTAATAGAACATAATAACATAGTGTCAGATCTACTAATTTACAATTTACAATTTACAAATTGTGCGTGTGCGTGTGTGTGTGTGTGTGTGTGTGTGTGTGTGGGTGGATGGTTTGCACCATTCTAATGTTCCGCTGTGCTGGCAGTCTTCTGTAAATGTCAAACAGATTTACACCTTCTTTCATCACAAGTCATCCAAAAATCATTAGATATGTTTGAGCAACACTCTCCGTCAATGACTGACAAATTAAATAACAATTAAAAAATGGTTTACTAACTTTACTAACTTTTTTTTACCAATTGCTGCTGTTATATTAGTCGTATTATTAAGTCTCTTTTGTAATTAATTCCTTAATGCAGTGGTGGAGATGGTGAAACAGAAACTAAAAGATAATAAAAAGCTTATAGTTCGTCCCAAAGTCCAAAGGAAAATTAAACCTTCTGCGTCCAGTCTTCCTGTTAATAGAGGTAAGTTTCTGATTAACTTGTAATAAGTTTGCATAGTTGACATGTTTAGGTTTCAATTACTATGAATAAAAAAAAATTCTTTTATCACTTCTAGTTTTATTGGATTGTAAAAAAGTTCCTGTTTTTTTGTGTCACCTTGTATTTCCCCCTTCCTAATTTTCTTTGCATATTTGTCACCCATGAATGATTGAGATCATCAAAAACATTTTATATTAAACAAAAATAACAGTAATAACAACATGCAGCTTTTAAATTATGATTTCATTTATTGAAGGGAAAAAAGCTGTGAATACTTTTTGACCGCACTATATTATTATAATACACTGCTCCCCTCCTCTATGATTCCATTCAGACACCTTTAGGGTTGATTACAGCACACACACTGTGGTGGCCGGTTCATATGTGAAAATGATTCCTCATGCTTCCAGAAACACTCTTTACAATGTAAAGCGTAGGACATTCCCATGCCATTCAGTACATTTAGGTTGTCAGCTGGACTCATCATATGATTTGATATGAGAAATTTGAAGCCATTTTTCAGATTTTCTGAGTCTCACTAACAAGTGGTTTTCTTTTGGACACACAGCTGTTTAGTCCCAATCCTGTGAGCTCTCATCACATTGTGTGTGTATGCAAATTATATCATTTACTAAGAGAAGTTCTGTTTTTTAAAGATTGAGGTGACCCAGCGTTATGCCTTGTTGAATAATGTTTGTACAGTCATGCACTGCACTGTCATAGTCAGGTCTTGCACTTTCCCTGCCAAAACCTCAGAGACTGCTGGCTTTGAGGGAACAGTGCCTTTGCAGTGGTGATGTTTTTTCTCTCACTGTACCTTAGCTTTCATTTCACAGGTGTTCTCTTTTTTTGAGTTTCTAGTTTTCCTCGGTCAGTTTGGTTCCCCGGTTGTTACCTATGTTTATGTTTCTGTTAAATTAAATTGTAGGTTTGAGATATTCTGATTCAAGAATTCATAAGTGTTGTGGTATAAAAAGCAAACAAGGGGGGGAAAAAAAATAAGCAAAAAAAAAAAGTGTTAATTTTAAATGTGCAACATTTCAATGTTTGTGTTTTTTTAAATAAACTTATTTTCTTTATGCAGTGGTGGAGTTACTGAAAAAGAAGCTGAAATCTAATCGAGAGCTGACGGTTCGTCCCAGAGTCCAAAGAACAATTACACCTGCTGTGACTGTCCATCCTGTTCCTGTGGGTCAGTTGCTATTAAAATATTAAATATTATGTAACAAGTTTGTAGTATATTAGTCATATTCACAAGGTCTAAAAACATGGAGGCTTTATTCATGAGAAAGGGATTAATACAAAAAAAAACAGGGGTGGACACTGTCACACAACATTACATTTCTTACTACGCCTGGTAATATCAATAAATATGATTTTCTTTTATATCCTTCAATAAGGTTACTTTAATTATATCTTATGGCACTAGACTGACTGTTTCCCTGCTTGTATGATTCTGGTTCTGGTATGATGCCGATTAAGCTAACTGGTGTTCCCAAATTGTCCGGAGTGTGTGAATGTGTGTGTGAACGTTGACCAGAGGTCCTACCATGGTCGGGAGAAAAAAAAAAGGAAATAAATACAATGATCACTGTTAGTCTTCACGGTCACTAGTTAGACTACAGAGGTTCCTAGATGGATGGATTTCTGATAAAACCTATTAGAATTGGGATCAGTGTCTTTTTCATGTAGCAGTAACTGTGGAACTTTACCAACATTTTTCAGCAATTTAAATACAGTACTGACCCATGCATGAGATAAATAAATCTATAGTATGTATGATGTATAGTATTAAAACTAAGCAGACAGTGTGACATCAGAACGATCCACTAGATGGAGCTGTTCTACGTGTCATACAAGTGATGTCATTCATTTGCTGTACTGTATATCTACAGGACTGGTATTCTCCCCAAGTTGTCAGGCATTAAAACTAAGTCTTGTTGTCGCAAAGATGCATTAAAAATGCAGTTCAGTAATCAATACATCAATGTTTTATTACATCCCAATAGCTAGTGTTACAAGTTTTTTAGTTTGTAAATATTATTTTGCATATAAGCATCAGAAATGGAGGCATTGGTGGCTCAGTGGTAGGTGTCTTGCCGACCATGCAGAAGGCCTGGGTTCGATTCCCAGCCAATGTCACACGAGAAGAAGTCTCGTTGTGCTGGAATATCAGCACGGCTGTGATGCTGTTAAAGGGCGCAGGTCAAGAACCGAAAGCATCACACCTGTGCGGATATTCAGCACAACAGCACGAACGTTTGTGTAATATTCCACTTTAGAATATCAGATCCATGATCAACTGGGGTTCCAGGGTTAAATCCCACATAGCATTAGTGTTCTGGGGTGTCCAGAAGTATTAGATTAGAAGTATTAGATTAGTATTAGATGCCCTTGATTAGAGGTTACAGAGAGATTTGGGCTTTTAGCCTTGTGTTAGAAGCTAGTTAGCTTTGTAGCTCGGTTTATGCATAAATAAAACAACATCGAGACAATTTAAAGTAAGTAGACAAAGTGTTGTTTAAAATGAGAAAACAGTATCACATGTGTTTTCTTGTTAAAATGCGTGTTAAAAAATTGACTGGTTTTGTGGGTTTTGGTGTGTAGCTGCTCTTTTTTATCAGCTGTATAGCTAGCTGTATCTCTCTTATAACCACTCAGCCTCTCGTCCAGTCGGATTACTTGGTCAGAACTAACTGTTGTATAATATAACAATAATATTACTTATGAACAACAGCTTGCAGTAATCTGGAGTTATCCAGATTTTATTACCAGCCATAATTTTTTATTGCTTTCTGTATCAGTAGCTACTGTCCATGCTCATACCCCTGCAAGAACAGTTTCCTACAAACCACACTATGGAGTGCATCACGACCATGGACACATGACTCCACATCCCAGCCAACAAGCACCCAGTTACTCCGCGGCCTCCGGTAAATATCATACTTAGTATTTTTAATCAGTTTGAAATCATGTTATATAAATCATGTTATATAAATCAGTAACCGAAGCCTTCCCATCACCACCATCATGTTTTCTGTGTCACACCTCGATGCATAAGTACAGTGGGCACCAAGGTGGACATTACACCATATCCATAGCTCAGATGGCAAAAGCTGTTGACAGGACACTCTCTGGAAATCTGGTAGAGTGTTGAGCCACTTTAAAATGCCATTTGGTGTTTGCCAAATGATGCAGCAAATCAGTCGTCTGGCCTGATGAGAACAAAACTGAACTTTTTGTTTCCGGACACAGCTGCACATTTGGTACATTAGAAACCACACCCTGCTGATGAGCCTGAGAACATTGTCAAGGATGTGATGGTGGCATTTGGTTGAGTGTTACCCATGGCCATACTTCTGTTATTGTCTTTCTGACTTTTGGTAGATTTATACTATATGACCAAAAGTATGCGGGCACCTGACCGGTACACCTGTATATTTTGTTTTTACCAAACTGTTACCACAAATCTGGAAGGAATTGAAAAGCTTGAACTTGTTCCAGTATGACAATGCTCCTTTGCACTAAATGAGCTCCATGAAGACATGGTGTGTTAATGTTGGAGTGGAAGAGCTTAAGTGTCCTGCACAGAGGCTGTGTTTTGTGTTTGTTGATATTTTAACATCACAAAAGGAACACTCTATATATTAATGCACATGGTTTTGGAATGTGTTCAACAAGTCTGGCTTGCTGCTGAGAATGGCCCTGTGGGGTCTGCTTGGGATGCCTGTGGTGACTGGACACAGTCCACTTGACCATGAGGATGGTCTTGGACTTGGCTGATGCAGACAGCTGTTTTTTTGGTGTTCAAACTGAAATTCTCACCAACAGTTTTGTACCTGAGTCTCCAATAATGAAAGTGGACTTCATATTAACTTCCCTGTTATACTGAATATTCCCCCATAGTTACTGAGCCCCTAAAAAAAATCTGAGAAATTAAAATGGATATTTGTGGGAAAAAACATGGGAAAAAATGAGACATGGGATGCAAAAAAGAAAAAGAGAAGGAAAAAGCCCCACATGGGACACGAGTCAAGTTTTGCGAGATCTCACGAACATTTTGAGAGATTTTGCAAAACTTGACTCTTCACCATTACCGATTTAGTTCAGCAGGTGGCAGTAATGCCAAACTTTATCCTTCACTGGGAAGGGGATTGTTACTGATCAAGTCCTGTGAGTATCAGTAAAGCTGTATGCAAAACAATACTCGGATTAGAGTTACACCTGCGTTGTTTTACTTTCAGATTGGCCTAAAATATAAAGACATTCAGTTTGTTCTCAGAGCTTGCCCTTTATTTGGTGCTGGTTTTGAGATTGATCCAGAAGTGTGAATCACATGGTCTCCACTATATCCCCTTTTTTTCCTTCTCCATTTTTTTTTTGTATCCCATATCCAGTTTCTTTATTTTTTTTTGCTTTCACACACACACATACTGTACACTACTCACAATAAGTTAGGGATATTGTTATTTACATGAGTGCTTTTCCTATTTGCTTTTCCTATTTGCAATGGTTTGTCTGGAAACCCTAGTACCCCTCGCATCTCATAAACATGCCTGCAGCTGTGTGGCAGTTGCATAATGATGTCTGAGTGCGTAGGTCCTTAGGTACTGGTCATCGTTACGGTCTGTCACTCGTGGGGCTCCACTCCTGGGTCTGTCATGAACTCTGCCAGTAGTTGATGCAAGTCTGCTGAGACACACCAAGTTCACGAGCAACATCTGACTACCTGCCATCGATCCGAAGGCGCTCCATGGCCAGGTGGCGCTGCTCGTCCGTTAAATGACGTTGTGTGTTCATGGCTGTTTAAATGGTGAACTTGAAATGACTTACTGACAATATCAGCTATTTATACGCACAGAATGTTGAAATTGATGCCACATTGAAAAAGGTTGTCTTTTGGGATTGGCCCCAATATAAGGTACACCTGTACACAATGAGACCATTACATGGAAAACACAAAATGAGGTGGGTGTCTCTATCACCCCAATACAATTGCCTCCCTATCCAAAAAATGTCTGAAGTGAAACAAACACTATGTGTGACATCCACTAAGTCTCTCACAATATCCCTAACTTATATATATATTTTTGTCAGAGAGATGGCAAGAGAGGCAAAGAAAAAGAGAAAAAGAGAATGATGGAAAGAGAAGGATAAAGTAAATGAAACAGAATATATAAAATATATATATATATATATTTTTTCAAAAATGTTTGTTCCCCCTGCACCCATGTCTCTTTAGGGGCTCTGTGTCAGATCAATCCCTGCTATCTGATATGGCCCACATGAGGATGGGTTCCCTGTTGAGTTTGGTTTCTATCAAGGTTTCTTTCTATTGCCATCTCAGGAAGCTTTTCTTTTCCACCATCGTTCTCAGGTTGTTAAACTCATTAACAAAGTAAATCTGCTTGAAAGACCGACCACAGTGAGATGGTCAGGTGTCCATATACTCTTTAACATTTAGATAATCTACAGATAAACCTGGTTTAGGGAAGATAACAGAGATGGAGATGATAAGGAAAATTATCTATGGACAAGTGTGTCTCTGTTGGAGGCTGGATTTTTTAGGAGAATTAAATAAAGGGTGTATGTGATCCCACTGTCGCTTGGCTTCTATCTTTGTGTTTTCCAGTCTAGCTCCATCCTCCAGTCATGTGTGATCCCACCTATCAATAGCTGAGCTTAAATTTATCCATAAAATGAACCAGGAATTTTTCAGGATAGGATCTTATTAATATTTTTAAAAAATAGTTTTTTTGTTTAATGTCTGTTCTCACCAAATATTACAGTTTGTACTTGGTTTTATCTGTTTTACAGCTCCAAGCCATAACATAGATGACACTCAAACTGGTGATGAGAATGTTGCAGGTAGATGTAGTAAATACCTACAGTATGAATTAAAAATAGCACAAAACTGATCACATCTTGTGCTTAAATGCTTTCACTTCTGTTTCACTTCAAACCTTTTAGAAACCACAGATGAAAACCTGCTGTTTTTAAAGAACTACAAAGCCGACTTAATCAGTAAAGTTAAAAATGTAGATGGAATCCTAGACTACCTCGAGCTTTCCAGTGGAAAAACAGCAATCGTGAGAGCACAGCCAACAGACCAGGCCAAGATGAGGAAACTTCTTGAGTTTACAACCAGCAAACGTGCTGCAGAGCATCTGCTTACAATTTTGTGTGAACAAGAAGGTGATGTCATGGATGATCTTAATGATACCAGTGATGCTGAAGATGATGCTGAGTATGGTGGTGGAGATGATGCTGAAGATGATGCTGAAGATGATGCTGAGAATGATCCTGAGCACTATACTGAGGATGTCCTTAATGATAATGTAGAGCAGTAATATGGACGAGAAATTCTTGAAACGTATATATAACGTAAATTAATAGTATTTTCTTTATTAGATTTAATTTGTGATAAACAGCTATATGTGTTATAACCTATTAAAATCACAATTTGCTTATAGTTTCTATACATAATTTTGATTATTATAAGTAGATGTATAGATACATTAGATCGGGATGTTAAAATAACCATCCCTTTGATTATTATTATTTTTTTTAAAAATCTTTTTTATGCTTTGTAAGAAAATGAAAAAAAAAATCTCTACTTTTTGTTTAATATATATTTTTTACATCGTTTACATCCTTAATAACATTTCTTGTAATAAAAAGCAACTACTATTTTAAATGTTTTTTTTTCTCCAATGATTAACTAAAGCACAAACCATTTTCATGCAATATTAACCCAGTGCCCTGCAAATATTAGTGTTAATTTGTGGCTGATTATTTGAACACTAAAACATGCAGAACACCAGGGGAATTCTATAAATCCTTTGCTTCATCACTAGGGGGCAATGGCAGCTCGAGAATCATGGGGTAGGCCTGTAGTGATATTACTTGGAAGTGAACATGGACAGACAATTCTAGCATTAAAAAAAGATTGGCTGGGGTAGGATTACACACATGGGCAACTGTTCTAGCAGTGCAGGTGACAACAGATAATAAACTGGGGTCAGATGTCAGATGTGACAAATGTGTTCAACTTCTGACACAAATTACGTATGCAATATACCTTAATATTTAAACTCTACAAATGTTTGTGAAATCTAGCCCAAGCTCTAAAACATTGGCTTAAACCACAGGATCATCAACATTGTCCCCTCAATATGCAACAATATGCATTTCATAAATATACTGCACACAGTTTGCTTTGCACATTCCTGGCATTCTCTCAGTCAGCCTCATGAGGTAGTCAGCTGGAAAGAGTTCCCAAAAATCTCAAGGTAGTTCTTGAAGAAGTACTTAAACCAGTTGTGCTAAGTACTTGTCTGCTTTTTCTTCACCTTCCAGGCCATACAGTATCACCCAAACCATCTCAACTGGATTTAGATCAGGTGATTGTGAAGGCCAGGTCATCTGCTACAGCACTCCATCACTTATACACATACATTATATTGCCAAACGTATTCACTCACCTGCCTTTACATGCATATGAACTTGAGTAACATCCAATTCCTAATCCATAGGGTTTAATATGATGCTGGCCCCGCCCCTTTTACAGCTACTGTATAAACAGCTTCAACTCTTCTGGGAAGACTTTTCACAAGGTTTAGAAGTGTGTTTATGGAAATTCTTGACCAGAAATTCTTCCAGAAGCGCATTTGTGAGGTCAGACACTGATGTTGGACAAGAAGGCCTGGCTCACAGTCTCCGCTCTCTAATTTATCTCAAAGGTTTTTTATCGGTCAGGACTCTGTGCAGGCTAGTCAGGTTTTTCCACACCAAACTCGCTCATCCATGTCTTTATGGACTTTGCTTTGTGCACTGGTGCGCAGTCACGTTGGAACAGAAAGGGACCTTTCCCAAACTGTTTCCACAAAGTTGGCAGCATAAAATTGTCCAAAATGTCTTGGTATGCTGAAGCATTAAGAGTTTATTTCGCTGGAACTAAGGGGCCGAGCCCAATGACTGAAAAACATTCCCACATCATAATTCCCCCTCAAACAAACTATACACTTGGGACAATGAAGTCGGACCGTTCTCCTGGCAACGCAGACTCATCTATCGGATTGCCAGACAGAGAGGCGTGATTCGTCCATCCAGAGATTACGTCTTCACTGAGAGAGTCCAGTGGAGGCGTGATTTACACCACTGTATCTGATGCTTTGCATTGCACCTGGTGATGTAAGGCTTGGATGCAGCTGCTCTCTACGCACTGTTCTTGAGCGTCAAGACCCCATGAAGTTTGGAGGACTGTAGCTATTGGCTCCACAGGAAGTTGGCGACCTCTTGGCTATTGATACTGTATGTGTCAGAATCCACTGATCCCGCTCTGTGATTTTACATGGCCTAACACTTTGTGGATGAGTTGCTGTTGTTCCCAATCACTTTCACTTTGTTATAATATCACTAACTGTTGACTGTGGAATATTTAGTAGCAAGGAAATCTCACGACTGAACTTATTACACGTGTGGCATCCTATCACGGTACCACTCTGGAATTCACTGAGCTCCTGAGAGTGACCCATTCTATGTGTGTCGAAGCATTTACATTTACATTTAGGCATTTGGCAGACGCTCTTATCCAGAGCGACTTACAAAAAGTGCTTTAAAGTTGACAT
>JAQMYJ010000036.1:29665224-29680556 GCA_030014305.1 Clarias laeviceps | reverse complement strand
TTTAGTCAAGACCTTTATAATTATTCTACCATCATCACTCAGCGAAGTTTGGCCCATAATCTGTTAACTACTAAAACCCCTATCTCACCTACACGGTTCGCGCGGTGGCCGTAAGTACGGTTCATCATGATTCACTGCGAGTTTTGGTGCTGTGATTAGGTTTCCACGCATAGTCAAACCGCATAGGTGAGATAGGGATATAACAGCAGGAATAAAAAAGCGGGGGGGCGGGGGGGTTATCGGGGGCGAGGCTTGTAGGACGACTTTTACACACACACACAATAACGGATTGGGAATGACTGCTGTCTGGCTCACAGATTACTGTCGAATTTTTATCGTATCTTACCAAAGTTTAAACAAATTCCAACAACTTTGAAGAAGAGAAAAAAACAAAGAAGTTTATTGAAGACACACGTAGACAGACAGCTCTGAACCGGTCAGAAAGACAAACACTCCACAAAGCTATGAAGTCCAACGAGTCCCCAGAGTCCATAACTTCCCTATTTTACATGGGTTTATATACCTGAAAAGTGCTTTATCGCTCATCCTTGTTTCTTTGTTTTATTTGATTTTTATTTAATTTTCAATAGGTATATGTTAATATGTTTGGCCTAGTGGTGTGATAACTCCCAATTCTACAGTATACTCTTTCCCCTCTTACCTCATCTTTTACTTATTATTTATTCATGTCTGGGTCGGGCATCCAAAAATGTAATTCTCCTTTTTCCTTTTTTTTTCAGAGAGAGAGAGAGAGAGAGAGAGAGAAAGAGAGAGAGAGAGAGAGATTTTTTTATTTTTTTTATTGGAAAAAGTTTTATTCCTATTCCTATTCAATAACTTTCCTTAGAGTTTATTGGTTAAAATAATTTTTTTTATTTTTATTTTTTTTTATTATACTTTATTTATTTATTATTTTATGTTCTGAAGATTATAATGAATAATTATTGGACTTAAGTACGGGTAGGGTCAATATGATTAATTTTGTCAAAGCTTGATTGCATTAGATTATATATTTTTTAAATATTATTATTGCATAATTATTATAATTATTTGTCCTTATTTAAAAGACCGATCATTAAAATGTTCATAAAATAATCCTATTCTTAAATCATAATTTGATTATTAACTTATATGATTTTAAACATTGATGTTTGATAATATACATATACATTATGGATTAGGAATTATAAAATTTTATAAAAAAATAAATATTTAAAAAATTACCACCTTCACTGATGAATTTTGGTTATGTAGTATAATATAGAGTGCAGTAAGGGATAGTAATGGATTTGATTATTAACTATTGATCCCTTTGTTTCTTAGCTTTACAAAGGAAAGTCTGGCCATCTGTGCTCTGTGTCCAGAAAAACGGAACTGAAAGTTATTTTACTTTTCCTAAGCGTCGCTGTTAATCTTATTTTGGCAAAGTGCTTTCTGCACTTTTCCATTACGATCTGTCTGCTTTAAAGTTCCTTATTTCTTGCTCTCTGTGTGTACGGGTCATCCTTCGGTTATGCTCTTGTAGTGTTTTCTACAGTTTTCTACTTGAGTAACGTTAGAAAAGGGGTATAATAACAAAATACGATAAAATTAGTAAGTAATTTTAGTATATTGTTAGTTTAAATATTATATTAGGTTATATTATTACTATTAAGTAAGAGTTTGTCTCTGCCTCTTGCCTATGTATCCCTTTACTGTTTTTCTCTGATGCAACAGAAGAACAGAGGGCCTGATCTTTCAGAGGCCTTCTGGGTATTGGACATTAAACCTATTTTAAACAGGACATTGGCTCACTTAGAGTATATATTATAGAGCTTACTAAATCCCTAAAATATAATTGAAATTCAATAAAATTTCCCACATTACATAAATTGTCTGAATAACGGATTCAGTAACTGAGTACTTAAATGGCGGACCTAACGCATTAGATTACTCGTTACATCAAAAAAAGTACTCTAACGCGGTACCGTACTTTGTAAGGCGTTACACCCCACAATGCTGCTACGATATAATGTGAAAATGACTTCATTTATACATACTGTACATTTGTCATAAAGTAACAGAATATCAGAAATCTGGAAGTAGTGCAGATTATTTTACTAGCACTCAAATAAGGTGAAAAAAATCTTAATTATATGACCAAAAGCACACATATTGATTGATTTAGTGGCAGACTAAAGGAATGATTGAGCTGCAGTCTTTCCAGTGAGCATTCAGAGATTCATGGATAGCTTTCGCCAACTTGTGTGAAGAGACACATCTGTTTGTTGGAACTGTTCACACAATCTTTCAGCAACACCACTTGTACATTACAGGAACTCAGCTAGGAGTTATTTCCACATCCTCTGTGTGGTCCTGACCTCCCTCCAAGCCATTTCCACATGCTTGGGACATTAAAGGAGTTCCTGGGGGGGTTTCAGCATTTCAGATATGTAGTAGTCAATCCAATCATGGCTCCTGTGTACTGAGAAAACTTTCTACCATGATGGTGTCCAAGCATTAGTGAAACTGTGGGATGAGTGCAATAGTGTAGCAGGAGATTATATAGAGAAATAGAGGGAGGTTTTACGCTCATAACTGTGTTCTGTTTTTCTGCGCAATCAAAAGTCCCGGTTTGACTTGAACACCCCTTGTATTGATTGTAATTACTTGAATACCCATTGCATTAACTGATTTCTTTTTTTTTTTTTCAGACTAGAATTTTTACTACTATATTATACTATACTGTAAAGGTTTTTATTCTCAGTTAAAAATAAGGAGTTATTTTGTGTAGCTTTGTAACATGCATTCCCAGTTAAGTTCATTTCAGTTCCAAGTCGTACGTCTACAAAATGTTCAATAGGGGGCAAATACTTATAGATGGCACTGTAAGTCTGTAAATTACTACATGACTTGATTGAGTGCCCATGCTTTGGTAGTAATAGATCACTCAGTGTCTCACTCACTCGCTCATCGTCTATACCGCTTTATCCTGTGTATATGGTCGTGGGGGGCCTGGAGCCTATCAAAGGAGACTTAAGGCACGTGGCGGGGTACACCCTGGACTAAAGGGTGCCAATCCATTGCAGAGCACACACACATTCACAAAAATGCATTTCATGACTACTCCAGGATTTTTTTTTGTGGTGCTTCTTATACATCATCATTAAAATATGAGCTATAAAAATCTGAATATGAATATAAAAATCTGTTGGGATTTTTGTTAATTCTGTAGCTCACATGGTTATTTCTGGGAATATACAGTACCATATTACACTACTACATTTTATTGGATTATTATTTATCACATCATACATTTCAGCAGCCAGGGTTAAATGCTTTGCTCAATGGCAACTTGGTGGTGCTGGGGTTTGAACCCATGACCTTCTAATCAGTAGTCCCATATAAATAGATTTTACAAACAGAGCCTCTGGCAACATCCAGCTGTTCTCAAGGGAGATTGGAAAATTTGGTACTAGCACTCATAAACATAAAAAGAAGACTTGCAACATAAAAAAAAGGCTTTTATTTCATTTAGAATCTCTGTTTAAAAAAGGGGAAAAAAGTAGAGAAATAATGACTATTTGATCATATGGATTATCATAATTTTTTGATTATGCAGAATAACAGAACACAGTTATGAAAATAAAAACTTTCTTTATATCTCTATATATTCCCCTCTTACCATAATGCACTTATTCCAGTGTTTCACGAGTGCTTGGATACCATCAAGGTAGAAAGTTTTTTTCAGTATGCCGGAGCCATGATCGGACTGCCTGCTTCATGTCTGACATGCTGGCCTCCCAGCAACTCCTTTAATAACCCAAACATGTGGAAATGGCTTGGCACGAGGTCAGGACTGAATGGGGCATGTGGCAATAACCTCCTGTAAGTTCCTGTAATGCGCAAGCGGCACGGTGGGCAGTATGTAGTTGTGCACTGTCCTGCAAAAACAGAATGCCTTTGGTGATCAAACAGGCTGATTTTTCCTAAGAGCATCTCACTCATTTAATGTTCACGGGAACACCTGCGGTGGGCTCCAAGCCACCTCTGCCGGGATCGACATTCACGGACATCCAGCCTCCTTTAAAACGTTTGCACTATTCAGATGTTTTACTGTGGCTAAGAGTCTCACCAAACTGTGCTTGAAGTCTTCTATAAATGTCAGTCGGTTTTTACTCCTTCATTTACAGTATGAAAAACGTTATCATAAGTCATGGTTTGACTTGAATGCCCTTCAATTTTCACCTGAATGGCAATAAAAAAAAATGTATAACTACATTGTCTAGTTTCCCCATTCTTTACACAAATGTAATCAATATAAGAACAAAAATAAGCAAAAAGAAATTATGAATAATACAAAAGAATTTGACCTCGGTGCTTCTTTAGAACTTTAGAAGTTTATGAGAGGAGCCTACCTAAATAAGACAATGATTTATTTAAAATCCACACAAGGAACTGGCGAAATCAGAGGGAAACATGACACACCCTAAAAAAGGATAAAAGGGAATTTGTTAAAATGGTTAAGACTCCACTGGGTCCATGCTGAGATCATAACACTGGTTACCTCTTTGATGCATTGGCTGTATGGAGTATTAATGATGCAGCCAAATGTTGTTTTACTTGGATTTTTTGGCGTTTTTCTTGAGTAACTCATTCCAAACACCATTTGACTTGAACTGGATAATTTTTTTCCCCATTTAAAAACAGTTTTAAGGGATTGGAACAAGATGTGTTGTTATACTTAATTTTAATTTCTAATTAGGGCTCAAGCAGTATGACAACATGGCTATTATGTCATCGTTGTGATAATACTGATGTCACAGTGTGTGAAGGGCACTTGTGACACTGTATGAGGTGTGTGATGCTTTTTTTTCCAGCATCTGGGGCTTTTTGGGGGTCTTAACATAAAAATCCCACAAACATTACGTCATAATGATACAGCATTGGTATGTCCCCTTTAAATGCATGCGTCCGCATGGTGAATGCGCAGGGTGCTAGAGCCCGATTATCGTAGCTTACAACTATATTTTGATATTGCTTATAATAACAGGTCTATGAATAGGAAATTTATATTGTGTAACTGACATTCCATATGCAGAACATGAAATAATGTTCTTTCAGGTAGACTCACTAATATCCCATTTGAATACTGTAGCTGTATAACTAACTCACTATGGTTTGCACATTCCTGTTAAATGTGGATGCGGTGAAACTGGCTTCTTTTTTCCTTTTCAGTCTTCAAAATTTATGTCAAAAGTTAAAAAAGTACATCATCAAAAAAGTAGATATCGCTAACTCTACTATAGTGATTTTTTTATGCTTGTGTAATCAAATGATTAGACAGGAGCCATGTGTTTTATATATATATGAAATCTGTAAAATGGCACAAAAAAAACTTTAGAATGTTGTGAAAAATTATGATTTAAACATGCCAGCACATGCAGAGTAAGGTCAAGGTTTCTTTTGGATGAATCATTACTATTTTAGTTCTCAAATTCTTCTTCAGACCCCAAAACAGATTTGCAGTAATCTCTAGGTTCCCATGGCAACTGCATGTTATCTTGTATGGACTTTACCTTGGTCATGGTCATAAGAGGACCTAAAGACTACTCCTGCAGGTCTGGGAGTGAGGTGTTGACACCACTTGGATGAAATGCCAGTCAAAGCTGCTAGTCAAAGCTGGGCACATCTTCTCACAGAAGCAAAGCCAGTTTTGTGAAAACTGGAGAACCTGGAACTTTGAAACCCACATGAACACAGGGAGAATACAAGTTCAGACCCAAAACATGTTATATCCAAATGGAAGTGTGGTGAAGAAATATTATTACAGATAAACAGCATCAACAGAGGATTACAAAATAGTGTCATCATTTATAAATTTCTGTGACAGCTGGTTAATGACGTCCCCTGTGTCTTTCCTGCATGAAGTCAGTTACAGTAGCAAAGCTTTAATATGATAATCTGGGTATTTTGATAGGGACAATGTAAGGGCATTACCAACATACAACCCAGTGTGTGCACATACTTTTGATCTTTGCAGGGCTATTGATCTTTCCAGGAGCCATAGAACAGCTTAACAATTCCAGAAGATTCTTTCCTTGTTCCAATTGCATATCTTGCAGATGGACTAACATGAAAAGACATTTGTTCACTAAAAAAAAGGCAGAGTCCAGTGAAATATGATCTATTTCTAGATTTGACCATATTGATTATGGCATGTACAACTAACAGACACATACGGTATGCACATACCAAAATAATAAAACATAGCATTTCTACAACGTATAATAAGCAATGAGAAAACTAACAGATGTACAGTAGTTTACTAGATTATTTACATTTGTTATTTGCTGTCACTTAAAAAAAACTTTTAGGATGGATGAGCTCAAATTAATAAATTGATTCTTCTATACCACTTTAAAAATTAACATTTTCTTAAATTTTACTTTTCAGAATTGCTGTCCCATGCAAGAGGCAATCATTTGTTTGCATATTTTTATCCATCAGAAATTTACTGTATGCCATTCTATTTTTTGTAATATAAACAAACAACTGATTGATACAACATAAGAATTCAAATACCACCATTATTTAATGTAACAACCTGAAAATTAAATGGACTACATTAGTATTTTATCTTTTTTTTTTTTTTTTTTTTAATTACAAATTAAAATTTATGAAAACAGACATTTGTTGGTTGCATACATATTTATCCAGCTGAGTTACTGCTTTGAGGAGTTAGCTGTAGATATCTAAATCTAGGATATGTCGCTATATGTTTTGCAAAAAGGCAAAGTCTTTTATAGTCTTTTAAACTTAAATTTAATTTTTTAATTTCTGTTAACTTAAATTGTCAATCTGTCTTGTCTCAGCTAGTCAGGTTTCTACAGTAAGTTAGCTAGTTTGTTTTGATAATTTATGTTGTTAATTTATGTTGTCTTCTCTCAGCTAGTCAGTTAAATAGGTTTCTTAGTTAGCTAGTTAGTTTTTCTGTTCATTTATGTTGTATGTAGCACCTTGGTCCTGGAGGAATGTTGTTTTGTTTTACTAAACTGTATATGGTTGAAATGACAATAAAGCTTACTTGAAGTTGAACATCTGGATCCTAATACTGTAGTTTTTGCTTATTCATTTTGAGAAAAATGCTTAAGCTGTGACAGATGAGATGAAGCATGTTGTGATGTTGGAAGAAAAAAAAACAACCCTCTCAGTCTCAAGTACTTGGCTCCATCCATCCTCCTGTATATCCTGTATGTCCGAAGGGCACAGTGCTCTCAGGGTTAGTGGAAATTTGTGTTTCAACCAAAACATAACCATTTGTCACAATCTTTTGTCACATGTTTGCTGAGATGCCAACTTGTGATTTAATAACAGGATTTTCAACTTTCCAATTCTTCCAAATATACAAGGGGATAATTCTCACACTGGTTAGAAACCAGTATTTTGATCCTTAATAAAGTAAGGTATCAATGCTTATTAGCATCAAGGGGTGTTAGAAACTATACTTTGACACGTTGAGTTGCATTTATAACACACCTGCTTCTTTCATTGACCAATTCATTAATATAACAACTGAAATTACAATTTAAATAAAAATTGTGTCATGTTGAAATTAAAAGATTTTTTTAAATTACATTTCTAGGGGTTGTGATTGATCAATCAAGTAGTGCCCTTTATCAAGGGTTAGAGAGGGATTCAGCATTCAGCCTTGTGTTAGGAGCTAGTTGGAGAACACAGATTGTTCAGAGGAGTTTCAGAAATCAATAATTATGGAGTTACTATTGAAAAGTGTTGTTTAACATGTTGTAATGTGATGTGTTTTCCTGCTGAAAGTGCTTCTGTGACTGGGTTTGAATATGTTTTTTAGCATGCGTCTCATCAGTATGGCGAATCACCAAGACCTACTTTCACTCATTCTGACAAACCAACAATTAGAGTAATTATTGGTTATTAGAAAACCTGGGAAACAAAGTGATACATACAGTATAGTTGAACATTCCAGTGCTGTTTGTCTATTATCATCAATCATGGAATGCTTTTTTGTCAAATCAGATAGATTGGTTGAAACTAACTGTTAACGCCAAAATTAAGGTAAACATTTGGAACTCATTTTTGGTTTGCAAAAAAAATGGTCTGCAAAGTTATATTTGAGTGTTAAAATGTGAATCAATTGTTCTTTTATTTTTTATTTACCTTTTTTCATCTATTTTATTTTTATTTTTTTTTAGTTTGACTTGCAAAGGTTAGCTTAAAATATAAAAATATGTGCTGGTCATATACTGTAAGCATTGCTTACCTGTGCCTGTTCAGTCAGTACTTACTGTACTTCAGTACATTGGCTGTTGACTGATTAGTTTATGCTGTGGGACTTGTTGAAATTGTTTAAATTGTACTATGTATGATGACTAAATAAGTAAATGAATATGAAATAACAAATATTAAGCCTCAACCAGGAGGAGACATCTCTGAAGTCTCAGTATGAAAGGAAGCAGGATGAAAAGTTACAGTACTTATGTAACTGTGGTTTTATAATTCTTAAAACAATTTATATATAAGAAATGGATTGCATTGATTAACCCACAGTAAACAATGTTATATTAGGGATTTTGTTGTTTCAACTTTCTGGAAATGAAATTAAATCAAAAGTTTTCTATTTTCTACATGAAAGTCGATATTTTAATCACTAGTGCCCTTGTAGCTCCCCTGAGCAGCACTTTCCATGGGCGTTGTATAATCATGAATACACATAAAAGCCTCCGATTTGTAGGGTCATGTTATGCCTTTTGGAGAAGCCCAAATGAGATTTACTCATCTACATCAGGCAGAGGGAGAGCTCAGAGTGTCAATTAATTTGGTGAAATGACATTACTTCTCTCATCAAGGACAAAGCTCTGTCTGGGTTTTGCATAAGCTGGCCATGTGGAGATTTATTTATTTTTTAAACCTTTTTTAATGCAACAAAACAATGATTTTACTGAAGCAAATGTCCTGCGGTAGCACCTGGGGCAATTGTAATACACCCACGACAGCCTGTTAGGGGTAAATCAAGTTCCTGGAATAAGGGTTAAATGGAAGAGCAACCACTACACTTATGAAAGTTGTAATGGGATCCATTATGCTATAATTCTTAGATATTTAACTTTGTCGTTGGTCTCTATAGTGAATGTATTAAAGAAGCATGAGTAATATAAAGCAAAAATTCATGTGTGATATATATTTTCTACTTTTTCCTTTTTTTATATTGGCTGGAGCTTAAACAAGCCAATTGCTTTCCCCCCCTAATGTGATCTCATATAAGAAGATCTCCTCCCCATGCTTGTTGCTCAGCTCTTCTGTTCTCTGGTGGGGCGTGGCTCAGCAGTTGATCAATTAAGGAGTGAAAAAAGGTAATCTGAGTTATATGAGGAGATTTAGAACTTTTGGAACATTAACAGCCACAATTTGACAGACCTCTGAGACCTGTGCTAACTTGTTAAAGAAATCCATTGGACCTTTAAGCCTGACTTTTAGGATTGTTACATGCCCCACTGCACAAGATGACAATGACAGTAAGCTAAGCTAAATTTTATAACAGACTGCGTGATGATGCGTTATCCTTGTCAAATTATATTAAGAAGATCCTATAATGATAAATCACTACTTTATTTCTACAAATCATTCAGACTCTAGAAATTACATCAATACAAATGTTAAACTCATGAGAACTTTGTTGTTGGTCATTATTGGTTGCAGTGGCACTACTTCAGCCACTAAGAACTCAAAAGCATTTGTTTACAACTTTTGTCTTTAGATTATCTTTTTTTGCCAGCATTGGAAAAATAAAGTCATAGTCAATTTTCAACCATCGGCCAACTCTTCCCTATCACACAACATCTACTAACCAGGAAGGGTGAAGACTATCACACAATTTCTCCAACCAGCAGGACTGCTGGTGGTGTAACACATTCAGAGGAAAGCGCTACCCGCCCACTTCAACAACTCACAGATGCCCATTAGCTAGTGTTGCAGGGTTTGACTAACGAGACCCTGAGGTTACGTTTTTGTTCTGTTGGACTCCCAGCCACAGATGACAGTGGTATCATGAGGGAGCATTACGACACCTGCTCAGGTTGTACATTAGCAAAATAGCATGTGTTATTTAGTTGTGTACATTAGCAATAATGAATGCAATCAGCATACTTTTTTTTAGTTAAGGTACCAAATGCAGATGAATATCCAGGCAAACTGATTAATTTCACACTAGAAATGTCATTCTTATTGAATAAGACTTGAAAGTCGCTTTGGGGATGATGATTTAATATGGAAATTAATTCAACTTAACAGTATTTATTTATTTGTGGAGATCATGGCAAGTAGGCAATGTAAACTGGGAATAATTTGGAATAAAAACAAAAGACTAGAAAAACACTGAGAACTCAGAATTAAATATACAATTAGGTGAAGACACAGAGAGAAAATGCAGTATAAATAGCCAAACTAACACAACTAACCCAGCACAGCTAGACACAATTATAATTTACAAATGGTAAAACAGGGGCGGAGACAGAAAAGACACTTTAATTCATAACAAGCGTAAGTACACATTGTTGACTGGAAAAGAGTTAAAATATAAATAGTTAAAGGTTAAAGATAAAAATAATTTGATCAGCTTTAATGTCTTCTTCTTTGTCTTTCGGCTGTTCCCTTTCAGGGGTCTGCCTAAAGTTTAGTGTGCAATATGGTACTTACTGTTTTTAGACTCTTTTTATTTAGTGTAGTCATTTATTACTTTTCCTTTCTATTCAATAACAACTGTGAGCAACTACAGTATAACCAAGAATAAGCAGTTTCCCTCTGGGATTAATAAAGTTCTTTGAATCTTTGAATGTTTAATATCTTAGAGGTGAAAATATGAACTACTGTAATCCCAGTAGAAATATTCAATTTAGCTTTTCTATTTAATATCTATTGGTGCAGGTGTTTGTTTACATTGAGCAAGTAGTTTATTAGTAGCTTATAGCTTAGTAGATTATTAAATCCAGCACATAACTGTTCATAACATCACTTTTACTCCACATTTTGATTTCACTTCTGGTGCAGGTTAAACATTAGGCAGCTATCTAAGTACTGCAAAAGTTTTATTTACTTTTGTCCAGCCAGTTTTGCATGATCAAATTATGTTCTAAGTTGAGGTATTTTACATTTTATCTTGTCTTCACATCACTGCTTTTTTATTAGTGCCACAGTTTCAGAACATATGAGACATACTGGGTTTAAACTTCCCGCAGGAAGAATAAACATGCATAGATCTGTCCATTCATTCTTTGAATTTCTAGTTTCCATAGTTTAGTTTCCCTTTTTTTTTTTTTGGAGCTAGCCATGCTGTGTCGCGCTTTCTTTTCTGTTTCTTGAAGATTTTGGCAGCATGTGAGTACATTACGGTTGTTTCTGTCTTCCGCATACAGTCTCTATACACTGTCAACTATCATGTTGATTGGCTCTGTTGAGTAACGAGTATAGCTCTGTCCGCCTCTAGGAAAAAATTGGTAAAAAAAAAAAAAAGAAAAGAAAAAATTACTGATTTAGATCTTATTCATGGCACAGGTTTAATTTCAGGCAAATACCTACAGTAAGTCCTGCCTAGATTGCATTAAATTCTGTTCAGACAGTTTTGCATGATGCTGTGACAAAACCTGGACAGACAAATTTTCTGAGACTGATATCGGGTCCTCCAATGTATAAAACGTAAAGATATCATTGAAAAAACGAGTTCTGACCAATGTACAGACAAAACCTTTCTTTTATTAATATAGATTAATAATTCATTGTTCTTTATCAGAGAATCCAGAGCTCTTCATTGGAATACAGGGTGTGAGGTGGGAAGACATGGAACAAAGCTAGTACTAGTCCTTCAAAGCAGAAAATGCAAAACCCCAAAAAGATAGTAAGCCATTTGGGAATTAACCCAAATATCTAAGAAACAAATGGGTCTTTAGTCGTTGCTTAAAGATTGCCAGTGACTTGGCTGTGCAGACATCTAGAGGAAGTTCATTCCACCACCGAGTTGCCAGAACAGAAAATAGTCTATATGTATGTCTTCTTCGATCTCTGAGAGCCAGTGCAGGAAGTGGAGATCTGGAGTGAATTGCAGTTGTCTAGTCTTGAAATAACATGTTATTGAACAAGCACCAGAGTAGCCTGTGTAGAGAGAAATGGACAAATTCTTCTGTTCTGTATACAATAGTTAAATAGAAAACAGTGCACATAAATAAAATGTACACGGTCGGGAATTTGTGTTCTAGGATAAAAAAAGAAAAAAGTGAAATTTTCACTCATCCATGTTGATAAGATCTTTAGTATTGGTTCTGGCTAGACTCCCCGTATTGTTTCAAAGAGATTTACATCATTTAGTATGCAGTTTGGCTCTGAGATAATTATGTAGTCTTTTCTGGCTTTGTCGAAGTAGAGTGCAAAAGAATGCTCAATTTGCATTTGACATTGCTTTGCACTCAACTCTTACTGTATTCTAGCCTTTAGGTGTTTTTTTTTTCTTCATATGCTGAACACTATGAGTTCACTCTGTGCCTCAGGCTACCATAAAGCTGAGTATTTTCTTTAGTTCACATGCTTGAAAGTGAGCTGCCTGGTCACAAAGATCACTTGCCCAGACAAATCGCTCTACCACTGAGCAGCCGTGTGCCTTCTGGGAATGAAACATGGCTCATATCGGAAACTGATAAATATATGCTGGAGAAAATGCAAGGACCATTGTGAAAAAAAAAAAAGACAACTTCACTGTCACTTCCAATATGTCACTGCGTATGAGTGCTATAAATTCCACTTAATTTTAAAATGACAGAAAAATTGCATGTTCTAATGCCAGAACATAATTTCATTCACACAACTCATTTCGTGTGCTCTTTCATGTAGAAATCAGAACAAGCTGTCCTCTGTAATGTGGCACTTCTCTATACATAAAGGAGTTAAGGCTCTGAACCCAAATCTATTTGTGAAATCAATTAAAAGAACAATCAGTTTGCATTTCCACCGTGATGAATGAGGGCGTACATAAAGAGCTAACGCACCATTACGGGCTCCTTGTTTGCAGACGTTTTGTTGATTTTTAAATCACAGTGCTATTGACACTGAGTTATGATACTATAACTCTCTGAAAGCACAAACAGTGCTAAACCATTTACTCATTTGTTATTCATGCTTCCTCTCCCTAACTTAAATCCTCTCAGATTTATCATCATATCCAAACACATATAAAAACATGTATAAAGACAGGTTAAGAAGGTTTAATTTTCCAGTCCAGTATGTGGCACTATTCTGGCAGAATGCATTTTAGATGAGAGAGGTTGGAATCGAATGGTCAGACAAGTTTGAGCTGACAGGAACAAAAATAACCATTTTTTACAATTATAGTGGGCAGAAAAGTATGTTACCTTCTGCTAAATTAGCTTATCATGCTTGTCTGCGACTCCCTTCTGGCAGGTCTGCCTCTGTCCACCATTCATGGATCCAGAACGTCTGCAGCTGATCCAGAACGTAGCTGCACGTCTCATTTTCAATCTTTCCAAGTTCTCCCACACCACCCCACCTCTCTGCTCCCTGCACTGGCTTCCTGTAGCTGCCTGCATCAAATTCAAAACACTGATGCTCGCCTACAAAGCTTAAAACAGCCCAGCACCCACTTACCTCTCAGCTCTTATCACACCTTGCACCGCACCACGTTCCCTCCGAGCCTCCAGCACTGCTCGGCTGGTCCCACCATCTCTCAGAGATCAGGGAAGACATGCACTTAGACTGTTTTCTGTTTGGGCACCTACAGTAGGTGGTGGAATAAACTTCCTCTAGATATCTGTACAGCCAAGTTTCTCCCCCTAGGAAAAAAAAAAAGATCTTTGAAAAAGTGTTTGACTGATGGAAGTTAGTTAGCAACCTAGTAACCCAGTGTAAGGATCTTTCCAATGATGGAAACTTTAAAGAACTTTTGTAAGGTGCTCTGGATAAGAGCGTTTGCCAAATGCCTAAATGTAAATGTCATCATAATGCCATCGATGTCATTTTCAACAAGTGAGGAAAGTAAAGCTCTCTTCAATTCTAGACCTTTAAGCAGACTTCCTATGCACTGGTGCGAAATGATGCTATTACATCTATTATTAAAAAAAAAAAAAACTCTAAAAACATCTATATTTTTACTACTAATTATAAAAAAAATTCTGCTGTGCCATTTTTTACATCCTGTTTGAGCATTAGCATGGTGGTTACATGGAGCCTATTAATACCATCAATACTTCAACTCCTTGGAGAAGATTGGATCTTGTAGGCCCAAATGAAAAAAGCTGACAGTCTCTTTCATGGCAACAATAAAGAGATAGGACAGATAGGATCATTGCAATTTGCACTTTCATTCCCCAGTAATGAGAGAAAATCCCCAATCTGTTAAGGATATTGTATTCCCTGGATTTTTCCCGGAAATATAACTGATAAAGGTACTTTCTATTAATATGAGGAATGATCAAGTCAACCTTGGACTTGTGACGAAATCTTGTAAATGAAGGCATAAAACTGATTTATAACATTTACAGAAGTCCTAAATTCAAATTCAAATTTTATTTGGACAAAATATATAAAGCACAGGACGGTGTTGAGTCTCGGAGTAAAATATTTGAATGGGACAAACGTTTTAAGGAAGGCTATATGTCTTCAAGACGATCCTGGCTGAGGTGGCTCTGAGCCCACTGCATTCATTCCTGTCAACATTCAGCGAGTGGAACGCCTGATCCTTTGAAAATTGATGGATAACTTGTCATCGACTTAAAGAAGAGACACATTTGACTGTGCACACAGTCAGCAAAAGTCGTAGTTTGACTTGAATGCCAACCTAAAGCTACTGAGTGATTTTCAATTAACCTTATTAAACAGCATAAAGTACAGATAAAAGGCACATGACTCATGACTCCTCTAAAGTCAAAAGCAAGCCATTAATCAGATCTGTAAGAGAAGTTATGAATAATTTCCATAATATATTGTCCCTTTTAATCTGATAAGTACACGTCATACTCATAAATTTCTGAGGAGGACATCAGGAACAAAGAATATATTGCTGATCGCTTGCAGTCATATGATACACATATTTCATTTTTGATATCCTTTGGCGTCTGTTGTTCTCGCTTGCTGAATAGAGACAGCCTTAGTTGCCAGATGCAAATATGAGATATGCCCAGTGTACAGAGTAGAAAGATGTGGCTTTGCTATGGATTCTGTTATAAAATTCAATAATTTGTTATGTACATGCAAATATTGAACATGAACACACCATGGTAAACAGCAGAACTATAATTTTATTGAATAGCAGATAATAC
>JAQMYJ010000036.1:29641738-29657194 GCA_030014305.1 Clarias laeviceps | reverse complement strand
ACTATTTTACACAGTGTTTAATATTTTGATACCAGTGAAACATGAAATAAAAGCATGTTTAACACCAAAATGCATTACATATTCATTTCATTATAAAATGTTTTTTATATTATTAAGTAATTTTCCTTAATACATATGAGTACCTTTTGTCTGGCTAAATAGTTTAGGATGTTTTACATGATGTATTTAAGTAGATTCTGCTAGGGAAAAAAATCAAGCCTTAAAAACTGCTTAAAAATAATGTGTGCAATTTTGTTACCATATTTTTTTTAAGTAGATAGCACATAAGATCTTTTACAGTGCATGTAACGATTCATATAAAGTGCTAATGCTTGCAATTTTCTGTATTCTCTATAGACCAGCCATGATTTTCTCTTCCTGTCTCATTTGAAAGTAAAGTACAAATATTCCTTTTTGTATTGGAGGTTAGATCTTGGAGTTAAAATCCCTTGATAACTCAGCTAAGAGTTTATTACAACTGCCTTTCACCAGAAGGAGGATTTTTAAAAGGCAATAATTATAATTGAGTTGCTCAGAGAGGCGTACTACAGTGTGAGGGATGATGAGAGTTTTTCTCACACATGCTGGTGCAAATTACTGAGGACAGGATTAACGTTTATGCTGCTGCCCAGAAGAAGGCGAAGGCAAAGCAAATATACTACACTATAACGGAACCCTTAGAGAGGCCTCATGGGGTGTGCAAGTTGAGGAAGTAATCAACAAGGAGGGGTTTTACGAACCATGAATAGAAATGCTGATGTATCAAAACAAATTTACTATTTCTCTAATAAATTAACATAGATCTCAGAGGACTGCCAAGGTGTGTGTGTGGGTGTTAATGCTCCAGATTATTCTATGTTCCTATGTTAATGAGTATGCTCTTCTTTAAATACTTTTACTCAAAAACCTTTTACAACTTGCCTTAAAGGAAACATGTCACTCATTTACATCTTGTGGAATATGTTATGGATATCGCTGTCCCTCTTCTCTCATTTTGTTCAATACCTCATGTTGCATTTATGTATTCTTTGTTGTTTAATATGTACATTTTTTTTCATTTTTTTGTGTGTAACTGTATGTAGCGTCTCAACCAGGATTCCCTTTAATGAAGAGATGATGTATCTCCTTCGGCCCTTCCTGGCTTAAAGGATATAAACGTCACATTATTGTATTCTTAATATAATATTGTTGAACAAAACACATCTCTATTTTTCTCTCAGCAACTTGTGAACCTAGACATTTTCATGAGTGTTTGGTCTGAAAATAGAAATAAGCTACACATACATTTACATAAAGCCAGGAACCATAATGCCTTAATGCTAATATTATTCATGTTACATAATCATATAAACCTCAGCTAAATTTGTGGTTTATTTCTTGTATTAATTTGCCATTTCTTCACATTACTATTCACTAGATCTGTCATTTAATGAGTGATGTTTGTCAGAAGAACCTAAAATAAAAAAAAAAAAAAAGCCTACATTTCTACAACAGACTCATAAAGCCTCAAGAGCAAAATAAGGTAAAAAAAAAAAAAAAATTAATTAATGGTAAGTAGCAAAAGTGTTGCTAAGATGCTTGTCATTAATCCAAAATTTACGACTAAACCAAAATTTATGGGGAGGTTTCAAGACACTTGTGAAGAAAATTCTGGTGAATGAAGGCATAAATGTTTTAAAGAAGGCTGCATGTTTTGGCCACTGAAGGAGTTCCTGAGAGGCCAGTGTTTCAAAGCAGGCAGTTTGATCTCCGATGTGCTAAAAAAAAAACTTGATAAACACTGGGATAAGTGCATTATTATAGCAGGGGTTTATGTAGAGAAATAAAGGGAGTTTTTACTCTCAATGTGTTAAAAGTCCTGGTTTAAGTAGAATACCGCTCATATGGTGAAATTGGCACCAGTAGTGTGAAAGCTTTATGCACATAGTAAAACGTATAGATACGTGACTGCATGACGTTATCTTAATCAGATGACTCCAATCACAACTGTTTCAAGCCCCTATAATAGAGCTGTTTAGGAATGTCATAATCTGGTCAAAATGATTTCGATATAAATAGAAATAGAAAATAATATATATAGAAATAAATAAAGATAAAAAAGCAAGTGGGCTGCAATTAGTGAAGTATCAGTGCCACCTGCCAGTTTGTAGCAACCCAGAGGAGTGTAAAAACAGGTGTACACTGTGTTAATGAAGTGATGAAGTGCTGCTTATAACAGAGAATCTCAAAAAAAACTGTTGTGTACACTCAAATCATTTAAAATAAATACATATAATGTATATATAAATGAGATCATTTTAATGTGTGTGCCATGGATGATGGGGGGGACGACGATGATGACGACGACTATAACTAACCATACAAAGTGACCATGCAACAGTTTTATTAACAAAATATAAGCTTGCCTAAATAAATCAACTTGGAGCCATCAAAACAAAACACATGCCTTTAAACATTTGTCAAAACTATCATTGGATCCTTTCCATGGCTTTCATCTGTGGAGGACTAAGAGAGTAGAATAAAAATCTACATAAATATTATTAATAAAATAATAAAATTTAATAGTACTGTAGTTTTGTATGATTACGCGATTACTCTCTCTCTCTCTCTCTCTCTCTCTCTCTCTCTCACACACCCACCCACACACACACACACGCACACACACACACACACATACATACACACATCATCAAATTACTATTATGGCATTTAAAAGTAAATTTTTGACCCTGTTGTACCCAAGCATGTAGGTGGAGCTACAAAGTCTAATAAATAAAAAAAAAATAAAAAAAGGCTCATCTCTTATAATCATTAAATCTGTCAGTCATTTCGAAAACTCCTGTGTTAAACTGAATCTTTTGTTTCCATTGCGTCTCCGCTGAGAGGATTAGTGCGTATGTATCATATCCTCAGTTCTCTTCTTTTTAAAATGTCAAAAGCTGTGCTTGAACTGTTCTCTTGGCCGTTGCTAAAATGCGAACAGCGCGAAAAATTACTCGTGAGCTCGTGAGTAATTCGTAAGCAGTTACAATATTGAATTCTAATTGGCTAATCGCCGGTATTTATAGTTCGTAGATGATAATATATAGAAAGTTTTAACATAATACACAGCATTATTAATCTAAAGGGGGGGGTAAGGGGGATGATGATTTTACAGAGGGGATGGTTTTTGTAATTTTTGTAATGCCATCACCCCACATCCCCCCTCAAAATTAGCCCTGCTTACTCTTACTCCTAAAAGCAGGACCAAATTGGAGTCACTCTGAGAATTTTTGGCCACTTAGGAGTGATTTCCTACTCTGAGACACTTAGTAAATATGTGCCATAATGCTTCTTTACCCAAGATAGATGATCTCACTAACCATAATCAGTCGTCCATGTTTAATGGAACCATGTTTACCATAATCATTAAACATAGCCGACTTCCATTGGTGTTGTTGCACAAAAGTGTGACTCTAAAAAGAAAGAATGAAATAAATTTGAGCACATTTACACACATTTTATAAATGAACATCCTGAGTCAAAACAATCTTATCTTATGTGTACACTGTTTTTCTAAACTACCAGTACAGTATCAGGACTGAAGGAATCCTGCCTATGTGCAGTAATAAACTACTATACTTCAAACATTCTGTCAGTAAAATGGTCTGGGAGATCGTATATGTCTTGGTTTTACAGCTGAACTTTAACAACAATGAAGTTTTGCTATCAGTGTTTGTGCCAAAGTATGTGCACCTGTACCCAATCCATCAGCCAGGAGGAAGTGTGGTTATAAACGAGTCAGGGAAAGGGTCAGCTAAGAAATGCACTGACAAGCTTTGCATATTCTTTATACCAGGGCTTGTTAGGTGGTGGACCCAGCTAACTCGCTGTACTCACTAAAATATGTAGCAGAGCAAGAAAACATTTCAATAAAACTGTTAGTTATTAAGTGATTCTGGTTTTCTAAATGTGGATAAGTGTGCTGCAGAAATGGTTCAATTACAGTTAATCAAGTGATTTAGCTGAATGTAGCTCATCAGATCAGAGTCAAAAGGTCTAAACACAGTATGGTGACATGTTAAGGTGGTGGTGGACCTGGTCATGTACTCCATCCCAGGAGGTTCTCGACTAGGAGCAATTTTGCACAGATAGTCCACATAGTGGTTTATTTTTTTTGGAAATGAAACATACATGGACATGGAGAGGACATAAACAAGAACTCCGCAGGGTCACGAATTGAAGCAGATGTGGCACAGCATATACACACAAACCAAGAAAAACAGAGCATGGACATGAAACACAGAACATCCAAAAGAGCAATTAAAAGATGGTGAACTGTGAAAACTCAGTTAAAAACTAATCAAACCGAAAACCAAACACTTGTGAACGAAGATTGTCAAACAGGACATAAATTTCCAAACCTCGGAAGTCTTGAATCGTACATACATATTTGTATGATTTTTCTCAGAGCTTACATACAGTAATTAATAAATAAACATACAGTATTAATAAAATCTATGTTAATTATTTTTAACATTCAACAAACAGAAATCATTTGTAATATTCACCCACTGTTTTATTTAGCTTCACTCATTACAATGATCTTGATCTACAGTGTTGATAAAATTATGCTGAAATCTGAAAATCTAAATTTGTAATTTCCCAGTTAAATGCCTGTTCAGTTTTACTTTTCCATGTCAGAGTTAAGATTTTGGATGCAGTCCCGGTCCTAAGCCTGGATAAAATGGGAGGGTTGTGTGCATCCGGCTTAAAACCTATGCCACGTTGTTGTACAGATCAAATCAGCTAAAAAAATTGTTTTCGTACAATAGATTTTTCTTTGTGGTAAAGGTATGCTATGTAAAATGAACTATGTTCGTATAATGTTAATACATTCTCATAAATTGTATCCTAATTAATGAACATTGGTCCTATTTAATTTTTTTGTGTAATAATAAATTGTAACTATGAATAGTAAGCTAATTGCACTTTGTAGCTTGTACAGTAGCATGGACTAACCTATATCCGTGGTTACGGATATAAATACAGTACCTTATCTATTTTAGCAGGTTAGCCAATAGCCAGCTAGCTAGCTAGATATTCAGGGCAAAGATAGAACTTGTTTTAGCAACAGGTGCATTGTATTCAATAAAGTTGCTGCAAATAGAAAATGAGATGGGCAGAGCAGGAGTCAGAAAATTGGTCTAAAACTGACAAATTCAAAGCAGCATGTGCAAGAAGTTCCCAGACACACACACACACACCTTCCTTATTCCCATCTGGGAAGTACTTTCCAGTCCAATCTTGATCACTGCATGTGTTCTCCACTGACAGGAGAAGAAATTGAGATTGCATGAATTCAACAGGAAAGATGATAAATCAGTTACATGTCAGAGCATGTGTGTTGGGGTTGTTGCTGGGTTGCTCTTGGTTTTATTCCAGACTGTTTTTACATTTTCTTATTCTGTCCTCTCATAGACCTGGATACGATGCTGTTAGCCAGTACATGCTTAGACAGACACTCTGGAAGGTAGGGGTCAGCTAACAATGAAGAATCTTACTCACTCACCTGGTGCCAATCCATTGCAGGGCACACACACATACACACACATTCATACACTATGGGAAATTTGGGAACGCCAGTTAGCCTAATCCGCATGTTTCTGGATTGTGGGAGGAAACCTGAGTACCCGGAGGAAACCCACCAAGCACGGGGAGAAGGTGCAAACTCCAAGGTGGGAATTGAACTCGGACCCTGGAGGTGCAAGGCGACAGTGCCAACCACTTAGCCACTCTGCCACTCAATGAAGAATGTCAGTTTTGTTTTTCGAGAGCTGTGCATACAGTGGTGGACAAAACTATTGAGACAAAAGTGAAATTCAATCAGTCAATTGAATAAATCAAAATGATGGCTAAGGCATGGCTAAAGTTTGGTATATATAAAACAAATCATGATGTCCTGTTACGAAAAATAGTTCCTTTTTTTTATATTAAGAGTTCTCGCACTTTTATCACATCACCTAACATTGATTTTTTTTTTTCCCTAGAGCTTTTTATTTCTTATATAGCTTTTATTGTTAGTGTTAAAGGTATGCTTGGTGTATGAATGCTTGTGAAATCTTATGAATTTTGTCCTCATCAATCACTTAAATGAAAATTGTACTCTTTTTGCCTTAAGTGTAATTGTAAATTGTAACTATAGTAGTAAGGACTAACCTATAGTTGTTGTTACAATTTGACTAGCCTTATCCGTTTCCGCTAGCGAGCCAATAGCTACTGTAGCTACCTACAGAAGAAATTAATAGCAAAGAGAGTCTAGTCTTAGACTTGATATAAAAGTGTTTTAAAAAGTGTTATTGGGGTAATGTTCAGGGAATGCTTAGGCTGTACATCTGAAGGACAAAGTTGTTAGTACTGTAGGTTACGAAATCATTCACACAGTTCTTTAGCTCAACTTGGCTAAGAATGAATGGTGGTTTACATAATGTAATCTACATGAATAATCACTTTCTTTTCCTCTTTATATAGAGAGTTTATCTCATGTAGGAATAAAACGTGAGGTCCTGTAGAGACTAGTCCTGACTTAGACTTATTTAAAATTCCAAAGTTTATAGAGAAAGTGAGTTCAGTCGTATTATGTGAGTTACAGTTTTAATAATAGCGAATTGCCCCGAGTATATAACTGCCCTCTCATTTGATTATTAACTTTGAGTTCCTGATTTGGAATGATAAAGTAATCAGCTGTGTGAAATGAACTGCAGTCATTATGAAGTAAACACTCGCATCCCCCTGCCCCGTGTGCTCATTAAAATAAATTACAGCGCTCATTAGCATCACTCTGCCTGGCCTCCTTCCTGTTCAGAGACATTCACTTCCTGCCGAAGACTCCGACTCCACAATCAGAGCTGGCAAACTAATGAGCCTCTTCCTCTTTTCTTTTATTCTTCTATCTTTTTTGTTTATTCTTCTATTCCTTCATTACCTATCTCTCTTAATGTATTTTAGTCCTCTATTTGTGTTCCTCTATTTCCCTATGCCTGTTGTTCCATTTCCTTATTTCTTTCTTTGTTTCTCTTTTCCATACACCTTCCACATCTTAATTTCCTCAAAATCTCCCCCTCTCTCTCTCTCTCTCTCTCTCTCTCTCTCACTTGCTAATGATTTCAAATTATTTTTCTAGTTCTTCATTTTCTTTTTATAATCCTTTTTGTACCACTTTCTTCCCAATTTTCTCTTTCTCTTTTCTTTTGACTTCTTTTTCTTCCTTTTAATTTATTTTCATTTTTGCTCTTCTTCTTCTTTTGTCCTTCCTCTATTCTTATTTTCCTGATTTTCTTCTTTTCTTCTTCCTTCTCTTCTCTCTTTCTTCTTATACCTTTTAACTCTATAACTTGCCCTTTGTCTCCTGTTTTTTTTTTTTTTGGTCCCCATTTATGATTCTTTTCCCCTTTCTTTCTTTCTTTCTTTTTTTCTTTAATCTTTTGCTTTTATGTGCCTTCTATTTCTTAATAATAATAATAATAATAATAATAATAATAATAGTAGTAGTAGCAGAAATACTACTAATACTGTAATTCTACGTACTACTACTTCTACTACTACTACTAATAATAATATATTTTATTTTATAATTTTTAGTTTGTTCCCTTCTTTTTGTTTATAATAAAGAGAAATCAGGGAGAATGTGCAAAAAAACCCTGGAGGTAAGAGGTTCCACGTCTAACCACTAAGCCACAGTGCCGCCTGAAACACACGCACACAAAAACACACATCTGAAAACAAACACACACAAGAAATACACGTACGCCAGACATGAAGTTGGCGTGGAAGAACGCACATTCTCACGTTAATTTTACTGTTAGTAAATCCGACCGTGAGCGTGAAAACTGGCGTAAGCAAAGTTTTTGTGCGTACGCAGATACATGAGGCCCCTGGTCCTTATACCACAGTAAAGCGCCTGCCAGTAGAAAATAGTAGAAAATAGGAAGGGCAATCAAGGAGCCAGAAAATTGGTCCAAAACTGATAGATTCACTGCAGCATATGAAAGAAGTTCCCACAGACATCCTTCCACAGATTCCCATCTTTCCAGTATAATCTGGATCGTCCTATGTGATTTCCACTGACAGGAGAGGAACTTGAGATTGCATGAATTTCATGGAAAAGATGGTAAATCGGTTGCATGTCAGAGCATGTGTGTGTGTGTGTGTGTGTGTGTGTATGTGTGTGTGTGTGTATGTTGGGGGCAGGGTGTTGCTGAGTCCTCTTGGTTTTTCACACACTGTTTGTTACTGTTTGTCATCATGTCTTCTCATAGACCTGGATGCGATTTCAAGAGCATCCTCTTTGTAAAGACCAGCTGATTGTGAGTTCTACTTTTATCTCAGGGCTGATTGAACACAGGTGTGCATGGTTGAAACCCTGGGGATGCGGAGTATAAATGCTGGGCAACGTAGTTCCTTTCCGCCATGCAGCGTTCTGGCTCATGCCGCTAAATGGCAAAAATATGATAAAGCTGTGTTTTTTGTATGTTTAAATATATTACATGTTTGTAATAATCTGATGATTTTTATACATAATATGCTTCTTCAAATGCATTTGTAATAAAAAGAGACTTATGGCTTATAAAAAATATTCTAAAATATATTTATAATATGCAATATTTAAACATTTTTATACAATGCACTTACAGTTATTAATGGGAGGCAAGAATTAGATTGCTCATGTGCATCAGTCAAGGTGGAGAACTAGATACTGTAGGTGTAACAGGAAGTCTATAACTTTGTGTAGTCCTCACCAATTTTAAATTATATACTGTACTTTAGGTAATAAAAATATGTCCTTGTATTATGTTGTGAAGTTGTAAAGATTCTTTTTTTTATATTTTCACTGGTATAACTGATTTATTTAAAAAAAAGGTCTCATAATGTTAAATTTCTTTGCTGTTGGTGTTGGCATGTGTTGTAAACAATATAAAGCACTCATCATGTTATCAGTTCATAACATGTAATGAAGTCTATCAAATGTAATGCTTTTGCAATTTTTATTTAATCGATTTATATAAGTGTAAGTAACAACTTATTGACATTATATTTTTATTTTACGCACACGTTTAGGCTTAAAATCGACATTACTAATTTGAATACAATAATGTATTTTGGTAATGTAAAGAATGTATTTCATTTCTTTGTGGCCACAATGGCAGAGTAGAATTCATTACATAGGTTAGGAAACAAAAACGTTCAGTACTGCAGACTGAACTACAAACTGAATAAATGTCTTTGACGAGTGTTGTGACTGCTCTTCCATGCAATCAGGAAACAGTGTGACCCATGTGATTCTTTTCACACCTGCGACTTTCACACATTCCAGCAAAACAATGAGAGGAAATTTAGAAAAATTAGATTCTGAACAACTCCATGTCTAACGGAAGGGAAACGGGTTCCTTGAGAATAAACTTTAGTAGATCATGATGAAATCTGACCACAGAGTATTATAGTAGGATGTTTATTTTGCTCCCAAGATTAGAAGGTTCATGTTGTGTATGATGACTTGTGGGAGTGGGAGCACAAATTCAGTTCCAGGCTTATAGACGGGTTTCTGATGTTGATCGTGTATTTCAGTCTAGATTGCAGTTCACCACATCCACCGGAAAGATTTATTGGGTGGAAAGGGTTGTTGTCGCATGAGGTGCATGGTTGAGCTTACAAGAGCTTGTTTACATGCATGTTGTTGCTAATAAATGCTCCCTTAACATTTCCTGTTTCACTGAGAGCTTATTATAAACATTTTATCCCAATGTGTGTAACAAGCATGTTTGAGTTAACGAGAAAGTCATTATTAGTCCAGTCCCATTGTAGTCAGATATAGGACGGCTTGTGGGAAGAAATGCAGTGTAGATGTGAGGATACCCTTTTTTCCAGATGGCAAAAGGATGAAGGGATGTGTATGAGGGATGCGTCTGATCAGCCACAATGCTCATGATGCTTTCGATAGTCCCTCCATATAAAATTGTAAGAGTCAGTGGGCTGGACCTTCCTCAGTGTCCTCAGGAAGTTGAGACACTGATGGGCTTTTTTGTTGAAAGTCTTCCTTTGAAACCAGACAAACAGAAGCTCAATCCACCATCCAAGTGTAAGACAGAGAGGCATCAGGTTGCACGTCTTTCTTGTGTCTTGATGCGTGGTGAGCTAAATCAAGTCATAAACAGGACGGAGTTTCTGGTAGGAGGGGTTTGCTTTTGGCTTTGTAGCCAAGCTAGCATGAGTGTTTAAAGCTCAGAACAGCCGTTCACCCATCTTTAGTTCCTAAGAAACAGAAGAAACAGTGAAGTATTTCTGTAATATTGCTGAATATTTCTGTAGTGGTAAAATTTACACATTATAAAAGTAATGATAACTTTTCCTCTACCTGACATTTGAAAACCCAAATACACAGTTCAAGTCTCCCCATTAACACACACCAGCAAGGCTTCCATATGAGCATATTTTTTAATCGTCATTGACCTAAGCTGTGTTGCCGGCACGGATCCGTAACGCTTGAGTTTTAAGGATTAAAAGCAATGAAACAAAAATATATCCAAAGCTGTTGGTTGAAATGTATCTAAATTCATAAAATGTATCTAAACTGTTGATTTGACTTTTGATATGGGTTACATCATCACTACATACAGACCCAGTCAAAAGTCTGTACACTTCTTCACCTTCTGTGGTCTTTCCTGATTTTTATTTCTTTCTACATCGTAAAACAATACTGAAGGCATACAAATTATGCAATAATCTCCTTAGACAGTTGATATTGAGATGTCTCTTCTACTTATGATCTGTAAATCCTTCATAATGCCTCTAATCTGAGGTGCTTCTCCTCTGCAGCAGAAGTAAGTTTTGTTCTTGCATTCCTGGAAAGGTCTTCATGAGAGCTTGATGGGTTTTGCAAACGCACTTGACACAATACTGTTCTTGCAAGAACTGTTCCAGAACAGCTGACCTTCATGTCTTAAGGTAACAACTGACTGTTAGTGTTGTTGTTGCTACTTAATTATGTGTTATTTCATATTTTTTCCAGTATTGTTCTAGAATGTAGAAAATAAATAATTCAAAAGAAATAAAAAACATTGAATTATTAAGGTGTATCCACACATTTGACTGGTACTGTACATACTACAAGCAGTGCAACACACTAACTCACCATTTACTTATAATTAATATAATTTTATGATTATCTCTGTCTTCTCTGATTATGCAAACTCTAAAGCTCAATCACGCTGACAATTCCTGAGTCCAAACTTTTGAGTATCCAATCCCACACCTGCTGCTATTACATCATCTGAAAATTTACAGCCTCATGAATCGCTGCGGCATGTAATAGTACTGGCAGAGAACATTTCCTGTCTAACAAACCACCAGCCCTCTATGATCCTCTCCAAACACCCATTGCTTCCTCTGAAAAACTGGCAACGACTCCATTTTTTTTTCTCCAGAGAGTATTTTCTCTGCTTATATTCCTCCATGGTGCAATGTAATGCTGCTGTGCCGTTCTCTCTCTCAACCTCTATATTAGCACTAGCTTTTATCATTCATTAACAGAGTGCGCTCCCCATAATCACATTCACACTCAGAAAAACAAAAACTGCGGCAGGGAAACAGTACCGATGTCAGTACGTCATGCTGTCTCTGTCATCTGCGTCACAAGCGAACGGAAATTATGTGACACTTGAGTAAGCTCTCTCAGAGCAGGGACATTTGTAATCCTCATAGCAGGGTTTATAATTCCTACATGTCACCATATCAAGGCACAGACATGATGATGTGCCTGAGTGTGTCATCTGTTGTTAAGCGATGAAATCAAAACATTGTGTGTAAATCCTTTTGGGTTGGAAATGGTTTGATACAAATTAGAAGCGAACCGTGGATTATCTTTGTAAATCATTATTACTGGACGTCTAATTCTTCATACGCTGGGAAATATTCATTAGTAGAATTTCTAAATGCTAATTATGCCTCATGAAGTAAAAGAAAAATTGTGATCATTTGCATCATAAGATATTCATTGTAATGACGCACGGTGCAGGTACTCATTTTCAAAGAGGGTCATGCATCACATGTAGTCTGGCACACAAGAACAATATAAAGCACAGTACTGTCAATTATACCAAATTCATCGTAGGTAATTGAAATAACTAAAAAACACACTACTAGATGATGGAAATGCATTCTGACCTTATTGAAACATCTACACTACCATAGACAAAAGTACGTGAACCTTTCCGTTCTACAATTTCCACTAGACTTTAGAAATGGCTGTGGACATTTGAGCATATTTAGAGCGTTTCTGAGATCCAGCACTGATGTCAGGTGAGAAGGGGTATGCTTGGTGTTCCAGTTCATCTCAGAGGTGTTTAGTGTATGCATATATGTATATAATGTGAATGAGCAGAATGAGCCGCTCACCTCTCATATCTTCTAGTCTGAGTCGTTCGTTCTTTTGAATCTATTGCACTGCATAGCATCTATGGGAGTCACGTGACAAAGGAACGAAGGACTCGGAGTAGAAGAGTCATTGAGAAAGAATCGCTCAATTCTGTTTCCTGTACATAACCTATGGAGGTTTTGTGATGATTTGCGCATGCGCATCCAGTGAAAAATAAACGGATCACTCTCCGAGACTACTCGTTTTTCGGAGCCACGTTAAGGATTCGTTCAAAAAGAATGAATCGTTCATGAACGGCCCATCACTACGGAGTACTGAATTAAAATGTAAGAATGTCCGGTCAATACCGAATTTCATGTTTGTGTTAGGATTCAGATCTCTATATATGCAGTCATTGTAAGTCTATGAAAAATAACCAATTTAAATTTCCATAGCGTTTCAATAATATTTATTGTCAAAGTTCAGTAACAATGTTAGGACAGTTTTAACGTTGTATATTTCCTTGTGTTTGTATGGAATACAAACAACATTTTTTAACCAATCTTTAGTAAATCTTCATCTTCACGTTGCTGGGCGGTACATTAATGTGAAAAGATTCTGGTTGTTCGGAGCTCGGCCCTCACCTTGCATTGATGTGTTATGCTTGCTCTTAGTAACTCACATTACTGCTTTTTATTAGCGCCAAGGTTTGTGAACATATGAGACAAACTAGTTTTAAACTTCCCACAGGAAGAATAAACATACACTGATCTGTTCATTCATCTTTGAATGTTCAGTTTTCATAGTCTACTTTCCTTTTCTTGGAGCTAGACATGCTGCTTTGCATGTGTGTTTCTGTTTCTTCCGCACACTGTCTATAAGGTAAACTACGTTGATTGGCTCTATTGAGTGACACATAAACCCACACCCACCTCAAGGGAGAAACAGTAGATTCCTCGTCTATTCATTATTCTCATTTATCAGAATAGCATTAGGCTCCAGATAGAACAGTCACTCGGTCTGGATCTGTACCATGGTCCGCCATGCTTCAAGGTATTAATAGAGTGTAATAATAATAATAATAATAATAATAATAAATAAATAAATAAATAAAAGCTAGTGAGTCAAGATCTAGTACATCACTAGGCACTATTTACACACCCATTTACACAGTAATTCGCACCTGTAGCAATTTACCAATTGCCAATTGCAAAACTAATGCAGCATACAAATTTACAAATTTACAAATCATTATAGGTATTTTGAAACATTATATAGTATCTAATTAGCCTTAAAACTAATTACTATTGTGAATATGCAACATTTGTAGGCTATTTATTGATTTTTTTTTAGCTTTCTCGGACTGGTTTGGACATTGATGTGCACCATCATTTGTTCTATTGCAATTTCATGTAAAAATTATTTAAAAACATTCTCTTTTGCCACCAAAACAGCTAGGAATGCTGTAGTATCTGGGGCCAAGACATTAGCGGCAGATCATGTATATCCTGCAAGTCATGAAGTGAGGTATCCATGGATTGAAATTGTTTGGCCACCACACATAAGTACATAAGTGCACATGAACACCACTCTGTCTTATTGCTCAGCCCATTCTTGAACAATATTTTAAGGCATACCATCATGCTGCACAAGGTCACTGCCATTAAAGGAAAAAACACAGCCTTGACGGGGTGCATTTGGCCTGCAACATTGTTTAGGTAGGTGGGACATGTCAAAGTTATTCACATAAAGGCATGAAATGCCTTGGGCGCACATGACCCTGTCACTGGTTCACTGGTTGTCCATCTTTGGTTTGATATCTAAGGATAAAATAAAAATGTTATTCCTGACTAATGTAACTATTGGGTCAAAGCTTTAGAATATTCCATAAGAGGTAATAAAATGTTCACAAATGTAAACCTCACTCTCTACATAACACCATAGTCAGAGATATATAAGATTAACTATTTTTATTAATCAAAATAACCACACACAAAACTTGATTTTCTGAGATGAACAATAAAAAAATATGATTTGGTGACAATTTACATAAATGAATGTATCTGTTTTTGCAACTTAACCCTTCATTTGAAATTTGCCAGAAGTTTACTTGCTGAGCCTGATGTTATCTGATAAAGGCTGTTCAGCTTGTTTTATATCACGAATGCACAGACGGGCAATGGGGTGGAACTTGGGTTATATAGTATGCACACACCCATTTTCTCTCTCTCTCTCTCTCTCTCTCTCTCTCTCTCTCTCTCTCTCTCTCTCTCTCACACTCACTCACACACACACACGTACACACACAGTAACACAGTACAGAGGGCAGAGACACGCTGGGGAACTGCTCAGGACACAAGTGAGTGAAAGAATGCATAACTTCTAATTCTATTCAGTCTAGTAAATCAGATGAACTTTTTTTTCATGGTAATGAATAACATATTGCAACTCCTGTGTCCAGATCTGTCTTTAAACAATTGTACATGTTTGATGAGTGCATCGATTTCTATTCTCATGTTAGAAGAAAAATGACACCTTACTATATAGGATTTCATTAA
This sequence comes from Clarias laeviceps, assembly GCA_030014305.1. Lineage (NCBI taxonomy): Eukaryota > Metazoa > Chordata > Actinopteri > Siluriformes > Clariidae > Clarias > Clarias laeviceps. Next base: position 29,642,248 of record JAQMYJ010000036.1, on the reverse strand, counting down.
ATCATTCAAATTCTGTCTAAGAAAATTTTGTGAGGTTTAAGCTTTCTGGTCATTCTGTTGTGTGGACAGAAATATGTCAATTCATGAAGAAGGGATCAAAGTTAGACACAATGTTAGTTCATTTGTGCCTTTAATACTTTTGCTTATAGTGAATATAGTGTCATTAATTTCTAAATTACTAAAGTCACTGGCCCTAGGGACCGCTTATGCATCTTAAAAGCATAACGCTAAAATCTAATTAAAGGTAACATACATGCACTTTCACATTTAAAATGTTCATAATAACTTTAAAGAAGATTTACCCTTGTAAACTAATTGACATAGCAACTAGTTTATTATATACATTTTCTGAGAGTAAGTTCTCAAGATTAATTGTACATTTTTGTACATGATCATAGAATTCAATTTTAATATCCACATATATATATATATAAATATATATATATACTCAGCAAAAAAAGAAACGTCCCTTTTTCAGGACTGTGTATTTCAACAATAATGTTGTAAAAA
>JAQMYJ010000036.1:29616295-29636097 GCA_030014305.1 Clarias laeviceps | reverse complement strand
CCCCCCCCCCCGCCCCCCGGGCTTGTAGAAAAATGTACATCACATTACAGAATAATTCATAACCATAACAAACATGACAAGTTTGTTTTTCAAGACGATGAAGTTCCCACTGCAATCTAAAAATGCATTTATCAAGTCCATACTGCTGTCTAGTCACGTCCCTGTCACATCCTTATTACTCATTTCCTATCAGCCACATAATTACCCGCTCACCAGGTCTGATTAGATCGAACCGAGTTATTACTATGTCTAATCCGATCACACTACACGCTTAACAGGCGCTTATCACTCGCTTACTACTTTGTTATTGCGTCCGGCTGGTTGGAATGAATACCGCGTCACACACGATGCTTTTCATCATGAAGTGATGGTGTGAGGAATTGGAAACGTGATATAGACACTCTGATAATCTGCTGATTGTGAGCCACAAATGTGGTAAGCACCAGAAGAACGTATGTAATATGAACTTAATGTGGTCTTCTACAACATGGCTTGGACCTACCATGCACAAGCCTGAAGAGGTCGTTATGAGAACTCCATAGACAGAGCAACAACGCAGTGACGTCCCAATCAATACGTCAATGAATTTCCTAAGAAGTGTTAGTTATGTCGTGAACTGGTAAATGCCTTCATTACTACGTCCTTATTTAGTTGTTCCTGCATCTTGCGTCGACCATGTCGAAAAAAATCACGTCAGCTCCACGTTACGGGAGGCAAGACTACATCCTTATCGATTACTACTGCTTTTCGTGATAAGTTGTACAAGCTCTTACTTATCTGTTTTGAAGATGTAGTAGTAATGTGGCTCAGTGTGAAGGGGGTTTAGACCGAGCACATTATGTGATCTCCTTTGCTTTATTGTCCGAGCCGCTGTTATAGAACTGTTATGTCTTTTGTTTCTACTCGGAAATTGCAAGCTGCTTTTCTACACCACGCTGTAATCTTTCCCTCAATTATTTTCTTTTCTCCTGGAAGCAAAGAATAAAAGGTTGCTGTTGCCTTCCAGAGAGCCACTGACAGCTTTTACGATTTAGTCGTCAATGATACAGCGATGGAACTCGAGCTATTTTTGACAGCCGAGGTCTGGCGTGGATCTGGATCATATCTGTATCTCACTGTCAGTTTACTCGACTACGAAGTGTAATGTTGCACTCTGTGCCATGTTCTGAAGGCCTGCTGCTTCACACACACACACACACACACACATTAAGGGCTCTGGTTACACACACACATAGCTCTGCGCCGCCTTTATCCTTCTCTTCACACTCGTCGTTTGGCTAGTGAATGCGATACACCTGTCTTCAGACAGGGTGACACTCGGAGTGACGCACATTGGCTTCTCCAGAGGAACGCTACTTCATGAGAATCTCAAACCTTAATGCACTGACTTGTGAATTATACATATCAGGTGGCTGGATTCAAGTTATCTGTGGCCTTTAAGGGTCCACTCTTGCAGGTCTGCAAAAGAATTTTCACTTTCAGTGTTTATTAATATACAATGTTGTCCTTTCCAAGTGGATATCCAGATATTCAGCAATATTATTATGGCACAGTTCTGACCCACATCTACCACGTACACCTGGCCTACATACTGCATGGAATGATGGCCCATAAGCGGCCCAGTCTGTCTGCCAATGCTAAAGCCACACCAGAACAATTATTGCATATTTATAGAGTCTACAATTTTTTAACATCACTTTACTACACGTTTATTAAACTCATTATTATCTGGCCAACTGAACATTTGTAGAAAAAAAAATCTAAAAACTATTAAAAGCAGGCATGTCTTTAAACCTTCCTAGAATTTGTATTATTTAAAATTATTATTAGTATTTTTGCTGTTGTTGTTGTTGCTCTTTTTTGTCTTGCGGCTGTTCCCTTTCAGGGGTCGCCACAGCAAATCCTCTGCCTCCATCTAACCCTATTCTCTGTATCCTTTTCTCTCACACCAACTAACTTCATGTCCTCTCACTACATTCATAAAGCACCTCTTTGGTCTTCCTTTAGACCTCCTGCCTGGCAATTCCAACCTCTACCAATATATTCACAATCTCTCCTCCAACGTCCAATGTCCAAACCACCTCAATTTGGCCTCTCTGACATTATCTCCAAAACATTTAACATGGGTTGTCCCTCTGATGGACTCATTCTTGATCCTTTCTCTAAATCTACAAAGACTCCCTAAGACAATGCAACTCCCGACTACCTTCTCTGTACTTCTCCATCAGCCTCCTCAAAGCAAATACTGCATCTGTTGTACTCTTGCATGGCATGAAACCATATTGCTGCTCACAAATGCTCACCTCTGCCCTTAACCTGGCTTCCACTTCTTTTTCCCAAAGCTTCATGGTATGACTCATCAGCTTTATTACTCTGTAGATGCCACAGCTCTGCACATCTCCCTTGTTCTTAAAAATTGGCAGCAATACACTTCTCCTCCAACAATACAGTTGTCCAGTCAAAGCACCTTCTGACCACCCAGAGTCCTGAAAACTACACAACACACTTCCTTTTTCAACTTTCACCACTTTGTCCTCTGCTCTGCCTTTGTCCTCTTCACCTTCCTCAACACCAGGGTCATTTTACACACCACCATCCTGTGTTGTCTGGCTACACACACCCCTACCAATACTTCGCAGTCATTGATCGCTTTCATATTACAACATTGACACAAGATGTAGTCCACCTGAGTGCTTCTGCCTCCGCTCTTATAAGTCACCCTATGTTCCTGCCTCTTCTGGAAGAAAGTTTTCATTCCTGCCATTTCCATCTGTTCCTGTCCTGAAGACCAAACCTGCCCATCACGTTCTCATTACCTCTGTTCCCTTCCTCAACTTGTCTATTGAAATCTGCAACAATCACCACTCTCTCACCTCTGGGGATGCTCTGCACCACTTTATCTAACTCACTCCAGAATTTCTTCTTCTATTCTAACTCTATCTGTGGGGCATAACCACCGACAACATTGCACATCACACCATCAATTTCCAGCTTCAGACTCATCAACCTATCGGGGCCAGGTACTGTAGCTCTGTGGTTAATGGATTGGACTACGGTTCGGAAGATCCTGGGTTCAAACCCCACAACCACCAAGTTGCCACTGTTGGGCCCATGAGCAACGTCCTTAACCCTCAACTGCTCAGATGTGTAACAAGATTTTAAAAAACTGTAAGTCGCTCTGGATAAGAGCGTCTGCTTAAATGTAAATGATAATCTTTTCACATCTAGAAGAGTCTTTACAAACTCTTTCAAAATAACTCCTACTGCATTTCTTTTCCTATCCACACCATGGTAAAACACCTTGAACCCTGCTCCTAAGCTTCTAGTCTTGCTACCTTTCCACCTGGTCCCCTGGACACACAGTATATCCACCTTCCTTCTTTGCATCATGTCAACAACTCTCATGTCTCTCATCATGTCACTCCTAAACTCTTGCCTTTCCTTTTCTCTCTCTGCCTATGAAGACGCCTTCCTTCTCTCCTTCTTCGACCAACAGCCCAATTTCCACCAGCACCCTGTAGGTCAACAGCACCGGTGGTGGTCATTGTTAACCACGACTGATCCAGTATGGAAGTTCTGTTAATGATTCTCATAATTGATTTGTAAAATGTTATATGTTGGATGCCCTTTCTGCCACAACTCTCTGCATTTATCCCTCTGCAATATATAAAACATGATAATGTGCCGTCTTCAGTGCCGTTACTGTTACCATATTTTTAAAATTTATATACAAATTATTACTTAAATGTCTTTTGTACAAACTCCAAATTCTGACCCTCTACATTGGGACTGGGGCACTGGGGCCAAGGTCGATCATTGGCTATGGACAGGAAGGAGGTAGATTGAACCAGCAGGTGTGGGGTGTTACAAGCCTGCCCCTGCGTCCCCTTTTTTCAGAACTGAGAAGATGTTTGGGGGAAAAATCCAGCAATCAAAGAAAACAATTTGGCCATCATGGAGTTCTTGCAGCTCTCAGTGATTGTAAAAGCCCTTACACATTCCACAGGCACTACACCAGGCTTCACTAAAGCCCACCCAGTGGACTTGCAGGAACCTAGTCCAGGTGGTTAATCCAGCAACCTCAGGTATACTTCCAAACATGAGTCTACAGGACAATTTGGAAGCATTCATAGCAAAGAGCCTTAGCAAACATCTGTTTCGTCTGGTTTAGTTTAGTCCCATGTCTGGCCACTGGACACCCCAAAAGTGCCATTGTTTTAAAATAATTGCATTGCCCCTCATTAGAATTGCCTTAGTGGTGTATGCAGTGCAATACAGTAAACAGTACCACTTGGCAACATTTCTACACGCCATTTTACAGATCTACTTTTCAAAAACATTCTTACTGACCAGGTGCATGTCACAACCAGATTCATGTCATTTATATATTAATTATTGGTGTTTAAATTTATTTACACATGTGTTTACCAATGCAAACAAATCTGACCCTCCCTCACTAAAACAGTTACAGTGGACATACAGTATACATGCAAGCTTTCTGCCAGGTGAAAGCAATTTGGTATGGAAAACTGCAGTTGCAGTCATCTCACTTTTTATTCTCTTTCGTTTTACAGATGTGTTGGACAGAGGTGTTGTCTCAGGTGATGGAGGCATTTCAAAGATTTTGGCATTCCCACTAAATCTGTTCTGCTGATATTTTAATCTGATTATCTCATTAGGTATTTTTCTTTCCTTGTTTTTTCTTTTTCTAATCTGCCTAAATGGTCTTTTTTGTCTTGTCGGTGTTGCTCAGTAACTGTAATTTTCAAGGCCAACCTTAATTATGAGGTTATTTGTCTTCAAAGGAAATCATTCCTAAGTGCCATTGTGTATGGTAAGTGTTAGTGTTACTGACTGAAGATACTTCCACTCATCTGCTCTTATTGATGTTAAGAACTTAGTCACTAATGGACAGAGTAGAGTAGAGTACAGGCCATTTCCTGTGTTTAAGTCTTTCCTGCTGCATAAACTGAACAGTCTCTCTTTCTCTCTCTCTCTCTCTCTCTCTCTCTCTCTCTCTCTCTCTCCATTTTCTGCTTCTGCATACCTGTGTCTGTCTTAGACCTCCATTAGCGGAGACTTGCATGCTGTATCCAAGAACACAGAGGAGATGTGGTTAATCATCTGTGTTTATGGTATATTTTTGTTCTTTTAAGATACCACAAATGGAAAAGTCAAGCATCCCTCTTTTCATATCTTCAGACAGTAAGTTCTTGGCTTAAACCATGTTTTCCATTTCCCATGTAAACACAATCTAAAACTGGTCATCTTGTTAACACGCCAACGCACAAGGAGTCTCCTGAGTAGTGATTAATCCTACAGGATATATTTTTTCTTCTTCTGTATTTGCTTTATTTGTGACTGATGATTTTCCCATAATGGAAAAGCTAAATCTACACCTTTAGGTTACCTACAAAATGATGAAGCTGAAGATTCATTCAAAACAATAAGTATTCGTATGTTTGCATTGATAAAAACCCAAACTAGGAATGTGATGACTTGCTTGTGTCCTTGTTAACTAAAATATGATTTGTTTTTATAAATGCACAAATTCACATATTCATACGCCTGCCTATAAAACATTAAAAACTTTAAGTCAAAATGTTTCAGAATATCTACTTGTCAATCACCCATGAATCCCAGGATCAACCAGTCGCTTTCTTATGCCGAGGTCATGAAGACTGACCTTAGCAGAGGCCAGTGAGACCTGCAAGACTGTGGACATGATGTTGCCTTGGAGAAATGCTAACAGGTTCCTGGAAAGATCATGGGAAGATTCTCTGCTTTCCAAAAATGTTTTGTCTCTTTGAGGACTTCGTCTACAGTTTACTGGAGTCCCAGAGCATTAAAGACAAACTCCGGGAAATTTCACAGGAAGCCAATGCAGTGTGGATAAGATAGGCGTGATGTGCTCGTATGTTCTGGTTCTAGTGAGGACTCTCGCTGATGGATTCTGGACTAACCGAAGCTTGTTTATGCATGTTGTTGAACAACCAGACAGTAAGGCGTTACAATAGTCCAACCTAGAGGTGATAGCAAATAACTATTCAAAACCTACAGCACTATTAAAGTGACTCATGTTCAAAAGGTGTTATTGAAATTAAAATGCATGTGATGTAAACAAATTACATCTAAAAGTAGTCTGTGTGTAATGTCCAAACATCTTCAACTTATCATTTATTTAAAATAAATAAATAAATAAAAATCATAAAAATGTGTGTGTGTGTGTGTGTGTGTGTGTGTGTGTGTGTGTGTGTGTGTGTAATTGATGTTCGGGAAGCCAGGAAGGGTGGAATTCTTGTTTTTCCTGTTTAGTTAAATCATTTGTTTATGTGGACAATAAACAGGAATCACGATAGTAAACATGAAATCCGAGCCACTGCCGAAGTCGAACCAGCGATCACTGCACACTCCTAATTGTTTTTATTGCTCAAAAGTTCTTCCTGTTCCTCATTTCCCCAGAGATCATACCCTGGCCTAATTAGATAATAAAGGAGCATGTTTGGTTCTGTTGTATCCTGTTCAAGTTCAAGGCAAAGGTCATGATCCGGTCACGTTCATTCAGAAACCAACTTTTTTAATTTTTACACAATACTGCACTGACTCCCAGTCACTTTCCATGAGCAGAGTAGAAGCATGGCCAATCTCCAGGGGCCAGGAAGTGATCATGGATGAGATCACGGCAGACTTTTTACACCCTGTCAACACACTTTAAATAATATGTGTGGGTAAGACCACTAGACACTAGAGACCTTTTCTTCATATAGGATTACTAAATAAGCAGGACTGGATTGTTTTTGGACTTTATACCAAGGCAAAAGTCCCAGGAACTCCTTTAATGCATCAAACATGTAGGAATGGCTTGTAGTGATGTCAGGAGTGTACGGAGGATGTGGCAATAACTCCTAGCTGAGTTCCTGTAATGTAGAAGTGGTGTTGGTGAATGATTGTATGTACAGTTCACGCAGACTGATGCATCTCTTCTACAAATTGGCGACAAGTTATCGATTAGTATTCAAGGATCAGGTGTTCTGATCTGTGTGGAATGTTCACGGGAACGAAGGCAGTGTGCTCCGAGCCGGTTCGGCTGGCCTGCTTTAAAATCTTTACACTATTCTCATCATTGTGCATATTTTACCGAGGCTAAGAGTCTCATCACCATAATGTGATTGGAGTCTTCTGTAAATGTCAATCGTTTTTATACCTTTATTTACCAGAAATTTTCATCACTAAGTCTCAGTTTGATTTTGTTTGCTCCAACCGCTCCTACTGTATCTTTTCCCCCAATTTTACTCTTTTTTAGCCAATTTGTTTCTTTTTTAGCCAATCATATGACAACTACCAAGCAGAGGGTGCTGACTGTGCTTCCTTTACGGCTTGTTGTTGTTGTTGGTCTTTCGGCTGCTCCCGGCAAGGGTCGCCACAGCGGAATACCCAGTCCGCACCTGCCATGCGGAAGGCCCGGGTTCGATTCCCAGCAAGTGCCCAAACCCCAGCCACTGGATGCAGTGCCGGTCCCAAGCCCGGATAAAATGGGAGGGTTGCGTCATGTGGAGCTAAACAACCTAGAGCTAGACAGACAGTACTATCCTCCCTCTTCTGCATATCAGATGATTGGCTAATGCTGCTGTGATGTTCTCCTCCCTCCAAGAGAACATAGTCAGTTTTACTCTCTTGGACACCAAGTCATCATCATCTTCAATTTTATAAAATGTAACTCAATTAAAGTCATATTACAATTTACTGTACCTAAATGCAACTTGATGAACTGCAACAGAGCAACAGTGTACTGTATATCTCTATGGTCTTGTCATTACAGTATATACACACAACCTATAAGTTATCGATAACCAAACCATGTTCCTTTCATGTGTACACTTAGTCAGTAAATACTGATCCTGATTCAAGGTGCTTTATTAATAACTCCCGCCACTCTCCATTTTCTTTAATTTAGCTAAAAAATTAAATGTGGTGGAACAACTTCTGAATGCTGTATCTGTTGAGTCTAAGCTCCATATCATCTAGAGATTGCAAGTTCAAAGCCTGGTGATTACACAGCCATGTGCAGACAGGAGTTTAATTAAGCATAACTGGCCCTGATCTCTAGGACGTGCCAGACAATTATAGGCGTCTGTTTGCATAAGCCTTATGGGAGGTTATAATGCTTTATAGCATATATTTAAAAATTTCGCGCTTGTTCTGAGACGTAATAATATTTCTTAAGTAACTTCTTACACAAGGACATTCCTTGTAAACTGATTTAAATAAAATTGAGTGATGATTATTTTGTATTTTTAAAAGATCCTTCAGTGTCAACAGTAAAGCACTACTACTAATAATAATAACATCACTCACTCACTCATTGTCTACACTGCTTTATCCAGTACAGAGTCGCGGGGGGCCTGGAGCCTCTCCCAGGAGGGCACGAGGCGGGGTACACCCTGGACAGTGTGCCAATCCATCGGAAGACAAACACACATACTGTACGCCAGTTAACCTAAAGCATGTCTTTGGACTGCAAACTCCATGCATACAGACCCCAGGCAGGAATCAAACCCTTGCCCTGGTGGTGCAAGGTGACGGTGCTAACCACTAAGCCACTGTGTCGCCAATAACAAGAACAACAATAATACATTTTATTTATGAGTGGTTTTCAAGCACCCAGAGACACTTTACATTGACAATCCACATGTAGAAGTCATATAAGTAAGTAAGTAAGAAAAATAAATACACTATACAACAGACAGTAAAGTTGATGTGCTTGGCAGCTGTTTGAAACCCAGAGATAGAGTTACAGTGTCGAATGTTAAGAGGGAGTTTGCTCCAGACCCTAAAGAATATTCTAGCACCCATTGTGTTAAGATTAAAGCCTGGTACTAATAGAAGGTCAGGCGAGGCAGATCACAGTGGTTGAGCAGGGGGATATGGTGAGATGTCAGGCACATGGAACAATGTTATGTAAAGCTTTACAGGTCAATGAAAGAATTTCCAAATGAGCAAGATAAGGTAACGAAAGACAGAGGACCTGGGTTACTAAAGATGTAGAGTAATATGATAATAGAGTTATAGTGTGAGATAGTTAATGTGAGATGTAATGAGAGCATTGACCAGGACCACGGTGCTCGGCTGAGACGTGATAAGGTTACGTTTTCTACATGGAAACTTTTCAGGACAAATGAGTTGAAGATTTCTCAAGAGAGTGAAAAAATAAGCTGGTGGGGAATTTACAGTATTTACAGTGTGTTATTGCTGTTGTTTGTGTTCCTGTCAAGGGGTTACCACAGTATTTTGCCATGAACTTGACTTTAAACTTGAAAACACATCAAAATGAATATGAAAAAGTAAAAGGATCCAAGGAATCAAGTATCCACCAGCGCTGTGTTACAAAACCAAATAATAACTTATTAATTCTACTCAAATTCTAAGAGCCTTCACTTAGAGTTTGTGTGTGGAGTTTGCATGTTCTCTCCGTGCTTGATGGATGTTCTCCGGGTAATTTACATCTAGTCCATTGTGTAATCTACATAGTTTACATTGCCGCAGATCAGTGCCTTTGCTTTGTTATGTTTATTGTTGCATTGTTGTTTCAATACAGTATATATGATCCACTGCATGTTCTTCTTGACCTTGTTTGTGATTTAAGACAGGAAGGTCAGCTGTTCTGGAACAGTTCTCATAAGAACAGTATTGTGTCAAGTGCATAAGCAAAACCCGTCAAGCAACATCATGAAACTTTCTCTCATGAAACTGGCTCAAGACCAAAACTTACCTCTGCTGCAGAGGAGAAGTTCATTTAGAGTTACCAGCCTCAGAAATCACCAATTAAAAAACAGCACCTGAGATTAGAGCCGTTATGACGGATTTACAGAGCAGAAGTATCAGACAAATTCCAATATCAACTTTTCAAAGGAGATTTTTTTTTAACTCCTTCAGCATTGTTTTAGAAAGAAATTAAAATTTAAAAAAAGTCCAAACTTTGGACTGGTTATGTGTATATATAGTGCCCAGCAAAAGTATTCATACCCCTTGAACTTTTCCACATTTGTCACATTAAAACCAGGAAATCAAGGAAAATAATATATGATTTCTAAAAAGTGTGGCATACATTGCTCCCTTTACTCTGATCCCCCTACCTCAAATCCAGTGGAACCAATTGCCTTCTGAAGTCACTTAATAAGTAAATAGAGTCCATGTGTGTGTAATTTAATCTCAGTATAAATACAGATGTGCTGTGAAGCCCTCAGAGGTTTGTTAGAGAACATTAGTGAGCAAACGGCATGATGAAGACAAAAGAACATGTCTATGGGATGTCTATCACATAAAATTCCAATAAAATACATTGGATTTAACAGTTGTAATGAAAAAGTTCAAGGGGTATGAATACTTTTGCAAGGCACTATACAGTGTATATGTACAGTATACAGTATATACACACACACTACCAGTCAAAAAAGTACTTCTAGTTAGTAACCTAGTGAACTGGTATAAGGATATACTTTAGTATAGTAATGGAAACTTGAAAGCACTTGATAAGAGTGTCTGCCACACACACCGTTCTCATGGTTTTGCAGTCAAGAATGTTGTTTATGCATTTTTATTGGCTATTGTTATTTCTGGATTGTTTGAATTAATTGCCCCAAAAGCAAAATCATTTCCAGTGAAATCTTGTGCTACTACAGAAGTCAGTTCTATAAGTGCATTGTAAAGAATAACACAGTAAACCTTCAATTATTCGAAAGAGAAAATATCCATATACAGTACTAGCCACCGGAGGCTTACATTGTGGCGTGGCTTGTGAAGTGATCAAGCACTGCTCCTTCCATGCTAACCGTTTTCACTATTGATTTTCCTGCAGTTCAGTCTGTAGAGAGATGGGATGAACTTTCTCTTAAGCCAGCATTAGATCAATCACTGATTTAACGACACACTGGCAGTACAACACAGATGTGATGAGATGAGATTGAAAGAGTGATAATTCAGACATACATTGTGTGTGTATGTGTTGAGGTTTACTATTTTCCTTATCATCCTTGTTGTCATTATTGTCTTAATTGTCATTACTGAAGGGTAGAGTATGTCTCGTGGGATTCCTATTCCAGGCATGAATTTACAAGCAGGATGTTTTTACAGCAGTGAAGTTTCCCATGGGTTTCGACTGGCCGTATCTTGTCGCCTTACTGTTTATCTTTTGACAGTAGAACATTTGGTCACACATCACTCAGTCAAAGTCGAAGCTCGGAATTACATCATATTGCACCTCTGTGTTCTAGCTACAAAGCGATGCCTGGGAGAACAGACACAGATTTGAAAACAGATACGGATACAGATTGTGTTATTGCATTAGACACCAAGGGTATGTCATTATCGGCTTTAGCTACATATACAGTAAAAAGTGACTTTGTATAACTTTAAACAACTTAGTGTTACAACTGGATATAATTTCATCCGAGTTTGATTACACTTAATTGTTCCATGAGCAAATAAGAGATGGCTCAGCATACAATGTTCACTTAACAGATACATCATATGCACCAAAAGGTTCAACTTAAGATAAACCTGTCTGAGCTAACTTATAGTAATAGGAAATTTAAAAATCTAATCCTTGTTTTAATGTTGAATGCTGTAAGATCGAAACAGATAAAAGCAGCATTATATTTCGCAAAAGCCAGAATATTAGTGAGAAAGAAATGTTCATTGGAAGCACATTGAGCTTGAGCAGCAATACACAGGCTCACGGCAGGATTTAATTCCAAATCCTAATGCAGCACACTTGATCCAGCTAATCACGGACCTCAGTAGGAACTCAATACTACACCCGGCTGCGTAGCTGCAGTGCTGGAATTAAACCCAGTAGAGCAGAAAATCAACAGGAACAACATTGTTAGAGAGACAGCTTTTTTAAGAGCAGGCAAAGAGGAGTAAACATGTCTTAAATGCAGGAGGCTCGGAAAACCTGCCAACATTTACATGATTTGTTGCTACAAATTGGTTTTTAAGTACAGCAAAGGCATAAGCAAACTTCTCACCCTATTGACAGAAATGTCAGATCGGCCAACTGACATGCCGTACTGTGCAAAAGTCTTCAGTCAGCCCTCATTTCTTCATATTTTGCTTTCAAAGAATCAGACTTTCTAGTATTTGTAATGTATTGTATGTTTTAAATGTCTTGAGGAATTGTTCTCCAGGCTTCTCGAAGGCTCGCATGTTCATTCCAGTCCCTGTACCTGAGCAGTTTCAGAGGAATGCTTTTTGTTTGTTGAGCTATGAATCATTCAAGCATAAAAAAACATACAACTTAAGGCATGAACGATTGAGGAACAGGTACAGATGATCAGACCGGTGATTACTATACTGGAGATGCTGAAGGCTGAACGGTTGGAAAAAACAAGCAGGGAAATGCGGTTGCTGCTGAGGTTGTTACACAAACAACCAGTTTTTTTAAACTGTATCTTTAGGCACTTTGCTTCCTGATGCAATAAATCTTGTTCTCATGTCTTTAATTTGGCATTAAAGTGGGGGTGTAATGGTTAGCACTGTGGCCTCGCGCCTGAAGGGTCGATGGTTTGATTCCTGTTTCAGGTGTGTGTGTGTGTGTGTGTGTGTGTGTGTGTCTGTATGGAGTTTGTATGTTCTCCCCGTGCTTGGTTGGTTTCTTCCAGGTACTCCGGTTTCCTTCTACAATTCGAAGACATGCCGATTAGGTTAACTGGTGTTCCCAAATTGCCTGTAGTACATGTGTGCTCTGTGTTTGATTAGCTCCCTGTCTAGGGTGTAGCTCACCTTGTGCCATCTCCTGGGATTGGCTCCAGGCCCCGCTCAACCGGATAAGCGGTATACAAAATGAATAAATAAACAAATAATATGAAGTAAAAATAAAATGCGCGGTGGCGCATGACTTTTGCACAGTAATGTATAAATTTATAATGACTGACAGGTGCGTAAGTGTTTTGGGATGAACCACCAATATGGAAGCCCTTTCCCCAGTTCACAATAAAAATCTATCATCTTAGTTATCTTGCTTAAAGATGTATCTCACTTTCTGTTAACATAAATGGAGGTTAAATCTACTGTATCATTGAAAGGTATGTTCAATTGAGCTGACATTACACACTTATATAGTTCATGTACATGTTAGTGGGGATGCGCCGAAAATGGCAATTTTTCAGTGGTATGTAAAAAAGGCCAAAAGTTTTGATGTTAAATCTAATATTGTAGAAATTAAAACCTTTACATCCTATTTTCTTATTTATTGCTGATTGTTATCTCTTTCTTTTAAAAATGTTTTCATACACTATAAACGGTCCAGTTTCTACCGTGGACAAGTCACTTAAAAATAATTATATTAATTATATACAGTAAGGCAACCCCAACACACATGGCTAAGAGACATTTACAGTACTGTCGATTTTCAATGCCTAGAAAACAGCTTCGACTGATTTTAACATCTGTCTCGTTGGGAGTGTAAGAGGGTATAATTAACCCTGTGGTCTGTGTGGAAATTATGTTCTTCTGCTCTCCATCCATCACAGAGGCACTTGCTAATCACAGCTAATGTTTGTTCATGTAGATAGAATAGGGCAGTTAACATGCTCAATGATGAGCAATTATAAAGGGAAAAAAATAACACAGGGTTTGGCTTTGAGAGATTCAGAGGTTGTGAGGGCATTGTATATGACTATATTGGGGAAAAATAGATGAGAATACAGGAGAAGTTGTAAAGTAGAAAAAGATCAATGCAGTGGATGTCTTTTACAGCACAATCCCATATGAACATTTTAATTATGAACATATTTTACAACTTTTGCCATTTATCATTGGATTTTTTTTGGCAAGAATTGTAATTGCTAGATGATAAATTGTCTTACAGCACCATTGATTTGTTAGCATTCTTATGGTCAAATAGTATTCAGCACTGTCACCAGAGGTGCTGCTGGTCAACATGCAAGGTGGGCAACGGCTTAGAGCCCCAGAGCAGTAGGTGCATGCAAAGGGATGACAAGCTATTTATTATTTATAGGATAATGGTGATAAATGCTGGTTGTTTATGGTTGAAAATGTCTCCTAGGGCCCAACAGACTCTAGAATTACCTCTTACTGCCATCACAAGAAACCAACACTCGTTCACACCTAGGGGAGGTTTAATGTAGCTAATCCTAGGAAAAATCACACATTGACAGAGGAGGAATGTGCAAAACCCAGCAAAGTCTACAACCAGAGTTCAGGATCTGGACTGGATCAGTGTTGGCTGTACCTACCATTCTATCACAGGTCAACAGTTGAGTGCAAAATTTGCATACTCTCTTCTATTCTTCTTCTTTTGGCTGCCCCTGATAGGGGTCGCCACAATGGAGCATTTGTCTCCAGATAACCTTGTCTTCCCAACCTCCTGCATGTCCTCCCCTCATCACATCCATAAACCGCCTCTTCTCCTGCCTGGCAGCTCCATCTCTAACATTCTCCTCCCGATATGCCCCTCATCCCTCCTCTTAAGCTCAAACCATCTTAATCTGATCTCTCTAACTTTGTTCCCAAACTGTCCTACCTGCACTGTCCCTCTTATATTCCTAATCCTGTCCATTTTTGTCGCTTCTAAAGCAACTCGAAACATCTTCAGCTCTGCCACCTCCAGCTCTGTTTCCTGTCTTTTGGTCAGCGGAAACATCCCCAAACTGTACAACATTGCTGGTCTCACTACCATCCTGTAAACAAAATAAATAAATGTTTTACAGACGATCCTCCATTATCACAAGGACCAAAACTGGTCAAATAGTGTATACATGTATTTTCTTAGAAACAATTGTGATATTAACAGTTTTCGGAAATTAAATATCTATCATAAATAACAAGTAGTGCGATAAATGTATAACTTATTTTGTATTTTATAATGGATTGTAGTTGTGAAAATGTATGTAAAAAAAATAAGAAAGATTCCCAATTTTTACACTCAAAAACCATTCACATTCAAAAACCAAACTTCCACAGAATTCCAACTCTACAGTACCTCTGGATGCTTTAACTGAAAGTTGGGAGGAATGATGTAGATTGAGATCACCAACGACACCGGTCAGCACTCTCATCTCACTGGGTTCTTCAGGATTGCACACTCCAGGAAACTGCCTTTCCAGATATTACCTGTACAGGCATTAATAACAGATATATAAAAAAATTATAAAAATTTATAAAAACTTCTTTATAAATGAAAGACACTGAAGTTAAACACTGGCCTGTTGAAGGTTGCTAATATTTTCTTTGTTTTTTCCCCAAAGTGCAGGTTCTTAAAATAAACAGTGCCTGGTGGACATAGCTGAGGTGTAGGAGGGCATATGAGGGCAACTCAGCAGTTTTTTGGCCTGAAATCTATGAGAGAGACTCATTTCAGATTCCCTCAGTCAGCTCAGGGGAACATCAATAATGCAGCAGCTACATGGAGAACATTTAACTCAGAGAGGAGGATTTAATGTAGAAAGTCTTAGCAAAGAAAAAAATAAATAAAAGTACTGTACTGTTCCATAAAGATGAGATGATGCTTGAGAAGGTTTTTATTGATTTTCCTCCCTTAAGTTTGCAGATAGCCTTCCATCCAAATGATTTTAGAGAGCTGCAAAACTTGCTGATGCAAGTAACAAAAAGGTTCTACAAACACTGACAAAATTTTTTTTTTTTTTTTATAAACGCTTTTAGTGAGGTTGAGGTCAAGGCTCTGTGTAGGACACTCAAATTCTTTTCCTCTTTTCAACTGGGCCAACTGTCTTCAATCTTTCACTTTGTATACAGTCATTCATTCCACTGTCACGCTGGAATAGGTTTAGGGCTCTTAGTTCCAATGAAGGGAAACTGTAATGCGACAGAATACATCGACATCTCAGCAGGAACCCTAGTTACATATAGTGGATCCGTCTGGACGACTTTCGAAAGTCAGAATTAATTTAATAAAATGACATTTAGATAATATTGGGTGGAGTGGTGGTTCAGTTCACCAGGGCTCTAGGCTGTTGATTTGGGGATCTGGGGATTAGGGTTCAAGCCTCAACGTTTGTGGGTTGCCACACCCCATGCTACCCAGCCACAGCATGCATTGCCGATACCAATCTCGCTTAGAAAAATGGGAGCATTGCATCAGGAATGGCATCTAGTGTAAAACCGGTGCAAGTTGCATGTGGATCAGATAGTCTGCTGTGGTGACCCCTTGATGGGAGCAGCTGAAAGACTTTGAGATGGAATGGATGTCCCAAAGCCAACGTTGCAAATATACCATAAAAACAACCAAATTTAACATTTACGCTAATCAACATTCATTCACACAACGTCCGACCACATCCATGGTTCCTTAAGTTTCTCATAGGGTTTAGAATTCTTATTGGAGACTGGGACGGATACAACAGCTTCCTTCACATGACATGTCCACTTTCACAGAACTCATTGTTATGCACACACATTTACTAACATGAATGACACGTTCCCTTGTCGTCTAGTTGTCCTCGGACCCACATGCAAGGACACTAGACCAAGGCTTCAGTCTTTTCAAAATTTATTATTAAAAAAGAAACACTAAGAATGCATGAACCATGCAAGTTAAACAAGAACAATGAGTCAACACAATAGGCAGACGGAAACATCTTTCTTTAGAGGCAGACGATGCCCGCTGGAGCAATGCGTGAACAAGCTGAGATCAGCACACTGAAAGTGTGAGGTTAATCAGAGTAGGACGGGCAAGGGTAGAAAGTGCTGACTTTAGTTGCTAATTTGTTATGCAAGAGTTTAGGCAGACATTAAAAAAAAAAGCTGGTAGTAGGTCAAGACTGTAGTCAAGATATTAGCCTTAAAAACTTGACGCTTGAGGCTCAGAACCTTGAGGTGAGGGCTAGAGGCTTGGAACCCTGAGGCGAGGAACCCTGAGGTGAGGAACCCTGAGGTGAGGAACCCTGAGGTGAGGGCGTGAGAAAAAGAAGTTTATTTGATTCTGTTTAAGAAAACAGACAAGGAGTTTAAAAACCTCCTTAGTAGCAAACACAAGAAACCAGAATCACTAGCAAGGAGCAAACCAGTAACTTAACAGGAACAGGTTCAGGGGAATACATTCAGAGTTTAGCAGCCAGCAGATGGTTAGAAAGCCAAATCAGCACAAACTCAAGCAAGACAATAGCAAACAATCTGGCCATTGATTGTGACTAAGAGAAGTTTAAGTGAAACAAGGCACAGGTGCAGCTCGTAAAGAGAGTGACCAAGCTGGGAAAGAGGGAGAACTATTTGAGCAGGGGTGTCCTGAAATGAACTGAAATAACAGTCCAGACCGGAAGCCAGGAACAAGACACCGGTGGTAATCATGCAGTGACTGGAGTCCAGCTCAGGTCATCAGCTTGTTATTAATATTGGTTTGATATCATTTTTGCAACATTGTGTTAGGTGCATTCGTTCAGCATTATCCCATCATCATGTAGTCATCAAGTAATTCAAACATTCAAAAACTAAAACCACCATTGTCCCAATGTCTGTCCCAAATTAACATGTAGTACTGTATTATTCATTCATTCATCAATCCATCCATCCATCCATCCATCTACACTCCCCAATCAAAATGTCCCCCTTCTCTACTCAGAACCAACTACTACCAATTGTCACCAAAGGGTCTCTTTCCTTTTCCTTTTCATGTGTTTATGATCGCCACGTCTCCATTTCAGGAAAAGATGGTGACGTAGCTGCTTTTCAAACAAGAGTGAAGGTGTGAGAACTGAACTTATGTAGCAAAACGGATAAGAGCTTATCTGCCCCTCAAGGTAAAAGTGCTTTTTCTGTTCTATCAACCTCTAAAGCATTCTTTAAAAAAAAAAAAGACTTTAGATTAGCATTATTTTTATCTCTAGTTATAAAAAAAACAACGCAGAGTCTGAAACCATGAAACCCGCTCTAAATGTTGAGCTAATTATAAAGTGTTCTTTGGCTTGAATCAAAAGCAGTAGGAGACAGGCCACTGCTCGGAATGGGAATAGGGCAACATGTAGCTCGCAGCATGGTGGCTGTACTCATAATAACCCAAACACCTTGTTTGATAAGACGAAATACGAAAAAAACATAAAGGCTATAAAAAAGTGGCTGCCCTCCCAGTCAGAAACCGAAAATTTTAATCTTGACAATGGCAGATCCATGTCTGGCAGCCTAGAGAGCAAATAGGTGGGATGGATGGTGTTACACTAGCTTACTGTATCACAGGCACCAGTGAGTTCATGTATGACAAAGCATTAGTCATTGGCTGCATATGTCTCTGAGAAAGCATTATGCTCACCAACTGATATGAGAGACGACTAGTTGTTGAGACTGGAGAAAACACTCCAGTCATACAGTAAATAAAGACTTGCACATTTTTCCTTACATTGTAAAAGCCATTTCAATTCCATGTCTCATACATTACACTGTTGTTGTATACTTTTGTGGTGTATGAGTTTCTGCCTAGGCAGCATGGAGCTTTAGTTGTTAGCACTGAGGCCTTGCATCTCCAGGGGGCGAGGGTTCAATTCTCGCTGGGTCTGCTTCCAGAGAACAGACCTCAGATGTTAAGTGGGTTATTTGGCCACTTTCCAATGTAATATTTTAGTAAATTGCTGTTGTCCATTTTTGTGATGCACATTGTTATGCACACACATTTACTACGGTAACTGTGTGAGCATACAGTAACAATGAAATGGCTTCCACAGTCCAAAGACATACAGTATACAGTAGGCCTGCCTTGTTCCCAAAGTCCCCTGGGATAGGCTTCAGGCTTCCTGCAACCCTTTAGGGAGATAAGCACTAGAAAGAATGAATGAGTAAAAAAAAGAGAGACTTTCTCTCTATGGAAGCTAGGAGCCATATACAGTACTGTAGCAGTAACATGTACAGTCAGTCATGTGAAAAAACTAGGATACCCTACAAAAATGGGTAGTTTATAAAAAATTTTATTTATGGGTATTTATACTGAGAGATTGAAGTAATATAATTAATCAATTCAAACTGAAGAAAAGACTTTTCAAGATCTTAATCGTAAATTAAATTCTACAAAATGCATATTCTAACTGAGGAAAAAGTTAGGACACCTTCACATTTATTCCCACTTAAAATGGCTCAAATCACACACAGGTGGATCACACCAGGTGCACATGATTAGTAGATCATTACTCAGCACTATGAATGACAGCATTTTGAATCTCAGTATTGTTAACCTTGAGATGAAATATCAATATATTAGGAAATGTTTCACAGTCTTTCACAGGGTGTCCTAATTTTTTCACGACTGTATGTTGGTTAGTATGTTGGTTAAGAACACTTCAAACCGCAACACAGTGGAAATTCCTAATTAAATTTCATAGAAATTTTCAAGTAAGAAAACCACAAGCATATTGGCTGATACTCATAGTGTCTTAACTAATGATTATCATTGTTACTGTAGATTATCCAAAATTGTTGGGACACAGACTGATGTACTGTATGATTAATGTGGTGGTTAAACAAATATTATATATCTGGGAATTACCAGAAGTCCAGAGTTTTGTGATCTTAAGGAACGTGGTGGATTGTAGCATAGCAGAAGACTGGTTAGGTATGTGGGAGCGAAACCATTTAAAGCCTTATATATAAGTAAGTAATACTATTTTGTAATTAATTCTAAACTGAACAGGTAGCCAGTGCAGGGATGATAATATTGTGGTTATATGATCATATTTTCTGGATTTAGTGAGAACCCTGGCGGCTGCGTTTTGGACTAACTGAAGCTTGTTTATTAAGGATGCAGGACAACCACCTAGTAATGCATTACAATAGTCCAGTCTGGA
>JAQMYJ010000036.1:29603224-29616195 GCA_030014305.1 Clarias laeviceps | reverse complement strand
TGGAAACTAATCCCATGTCTTCTAATGATGTTACCCAAGGGAAGCATGTATATTGAGAACAGCAGAGGTCCTAAAACAATGTAATTGGACAAGAGACATTCCATGAGCGCTAATAAAGAACAGCACTCTGAAGTTTAAATATATGCATCAATCGGCTTCACAGGTGTTCTAATAATTTGTGTTAGTGGAGCCAAATAATTGATTTATTAAACAAACATAATATCATAATCAGTTGACAATAAATGGCATTTGTGGGTCAGTGGTGGCTCAAGTGGTTGATGCCATGGGATGTTGATCAGATGGTCAGGGTTTGAGCCCTGACACCGCCGAGTCACAACTGTTGGGTCTTTGTGCAAGACCCTTAACTCTATGCCCCATGCAACCCAGACACCGCAGGCTGTGCTGGTCCCAATTAGAAAATAGGGGGGTTGCGAAAGGAATGACATCTGGCATGAAACCTACAGTATGCCAAATGTTGCAGATGAAATGATCTAAAATAAAAGGAACAAAGCTCAATAAATAAATAAATAAGAGACACTTGCATAGCTATTGTATGAAAACAATATCACACTTGAGGTCTTAAAGCTTTTGTGCTTTAAAGAAAGAGCATAAAAATTGAACAAAGATAAATAGAACGATAGATGATGGATTGCTAAATCTTTGAACTTAACTTTGAATACATAAAACACCTCTGTCATCTCTCTGTGTCATGAGGAAAAATAAGGTCAACAAAACAACACGAGAACATGAGATTTTTGAATCCGCTATTTGGGATTCAACCGCTCAACCCAGAAGTTGATATTCTAACCCGGTGATATTTTAAAAGTGGAATTAGTGGAAATATAAAGAGAACCTTATGAGATTAATATGATTACTACCATCTCTATGGTTTATTCTCCTCACCTTTTGGTTACAGTAGTACCAGTTAGAATTTCAAACCTTCGCCCCTGTTAATTACACTAACTGTTGGGTGCTAACTGTCAGTCGCAAGTCCCACCAGATGCGGTACGTTAGTTCCGCCAGTACCATAAGGATATGTGTTGGCAGCGCAAAATAACTTGCTAATAAACAAACTATAGTCTGTTGATAATAAATAGCATTTGTACAGTAGACCTGCTGTATAAAAGCAATATCACGTTCAAGGTTGTGCTGTTGTACCGAATATCACAATCATTTTCTGATAACCAGCACAACAGCACTCCCTCAAGTATGATAAAGCTACATAGAATTTTTTTTTTCCCAAACCAGTTATTCAAACATTAAACCATTTTCTTTCCCCTTATAACTGGATAAAGAGTTCTACTTTCGCACAGCATACGTGATTATCAGAGTTACAACATGCTACTGTGAACAATGATTGCATTTACTTAAATGAAATGGTTTGATAATTATTCACCAAAGTGACTCCCAGCTACTGAAGAAACGACCTTCAGGTCAGTGCTTATGTACCCGTCGGCCTGTACTGCGATCCATCTGTGGAAACTGATAACGAGCTCTCGTCAGCAGATACTTTATATGCAATGGCTAGGCATTTCAGAGAATATATCTAACAAAAGAACCAGTCCTCTGAGCTCGAATAGTCTTATAGTCTATCTTGTGCTACTGAAGAGCTGCTAAGTGTTTTAAGTTTAGCTATCACTGCATCACACAATGACACACGGATCATCTGAAGGCGTCTCACCGACAGTGATGTGGAAGATGTACTTTTAATTAAGATTTCTTTTTCTTGCTTTAATCACACATCAGCGCAAAGCAGCTAGTTTATACAGTATGTTAGCTAATCTACTATTGTTAGCATAACCACATACAGTAACTATAAAAATTTTAATTTGTGGCTGGTCTGATTTAAGAGAATATATTACATACAAAGTATTTTACATGAAATAAATCTCAGTGCTTATACTTAATAAATGTAAATATCTTTCTAACTACTAGATTACATTAGTGATCATGGGCAAGTCATGTAGTGTTAACGTACTGTATGTCAATTAAATTATAACATTTTGCAAGGATGATGAGGAAATGACAAAAAACATTAAGTATAGTATTCAACTAACATGATAAATACTGTACATACAGTACTCAGTACATATCATCAGCTGTGGCAGAACATCAGTGACTTGCGTTTGATTCTCTATTTGCATTCATAGTTTTGAAAATGCATGATCAAATCCGAGACACTGTTCTCTGCAGTAAAATATTTGAATGGTGCAAACATCATGATCCCAGCCATAGAGCCACCTGCAGTCATTCCTGTGAACATGCAGCGAGTGGAACGCCTGATCCTTGAAAATCGATGGATAACTTGTTGCCAACATCTGGTAGAGACACATCTGTCTGTGTGAATTGTACACACAATCGTTCACCAACATCACTTGCACATTACAGAAACTTGGTTGAGAGTTGGCAAATCCTCCGTACAGTCCTGGACAGGGCACACACACACACACACACACATATATATACACACACACACACACACACACACACTCATTCACACACTATGGGCAATTTGGGAACACCAATTAGCCTAACCTGCATATCTTTGGACTGTGGGAGGAAACCGGAGTACCAGGAGGAAACCCACCAAACACAGGGAGAACATGCAAACTCCATGCACGCAGAGAAGGGAATCGAGCCTGGCCGGGAATCGAACCCGAACCCTGTGCTAACCACTAGACCACCGTGCCGTCGAATGTATTGTTTAATGTAAATTATTTTTGCCCCTTCTGCTAAAGTGTGCCAATAATTCCTGAGTTAAATGTCCTTCCTTCCTAATACATTTTCTAATTGAATAGCTGAATTGTTTTCATGAAATAAATCTGTACTGCAGTCACAAAGGAATCTTCCATTTAATTCTATGTTCATTTATTAATTTTTGACCCTCAAGCCATTTTCTGTCTGCAGAAGTTTTTGTCCAATCCAGTGTCTCTGAGGCTCAGGTTCAGGAGCATGCCTCGAGCATCACGTTCACGCATTTCTTTGTTTTGCATATTACCCCAAAATGGGAACGGTGCCACATATCGACCTCCGTACAGCAGCGTTATTGAATTCTGGTCTTGTATTGTTAGGGCACTGCAGACTGCAGGATTTTTTCCCTTTGTTCAATCACCTGATTAGTCCATAGCGAGGTCTGGCAATTACTGCAGTGGACGTGTCGAATCCGGGTTAGGATGTGATAATGGGCTGAAAATTCAGTGGATCTCTCGAGGATGGACTGTAGAGTGTAGAGATGTAGCACTTGAAAGGAGGATAGAGATTAATGTTATGTGTGAAGGTCACACATATAAGCACAGGACATGTGTGAAGAACAAAAAAAAAAAACACAACATCTGGCTGCTTTTAACTTTCAAGGTCATTCTTTTTTCTTTTTTAACATCCACCCCTTTTTTCTATAAATATTCCACTCACACAGGATGGAGTGCAGGTCTGAAGTGCCATGCTGTTTCTATGGCACCTGGATGACGCATATCTCATCATCTCCCTGCATGCTAATGTTAACCGTGGTGATCTATTGATGTCATTCTACTCATGATTGAAAAAATGGTGTATTTAACAACCATGTTCAGCTACAGTATATAGAGCCAAAATATATACTTGATACAGTAATGTGTGTGATGTATACAGTATATAACTCTATCAGGCATAACATTAAAACCACGGACGGGTAAAATGAATAGCATTGAGTATCTCATTAAAGTGGCACCTGTCAAGGGTTGGGATTTACAGTATCAGGCAGCAAGTCAACAGTCAGTTTTCAAAATTGATGAGTTGTAAACGGGACAAATGGGCAAGTGTAAGGAGCGACTTTAGCCAATTTGTGATGGCTAGAACACTGGGTCAGGGCATTTCCAAAACAGCAGGTCTTGTGGGGTGTTCCTGGTATCCGGTGGTTAGTACATACAGAAAGTTGTCCATGGACTGATGACAGGGTCATGGAACATTTCAGAAGACATATTGCTTTCACTTATTGTGAAAAGGGCTGCGTGGCTTTAGGCTGGTCATGGTGCCCATGCTGACCCCAAATCAATCGCAAAAGCAGCAGGACCTGAAGAATTTGGCCTGTTCTGAATGGCTAAGCGTATGTGTGTGTGTGTGTGTGTGTGTGTGTGTGTGTGTGTGTGTGTGTGCGCATTACTTACATGGGGAACAGATGGTACCAGGATTCACTACCGGAAGAAGGTGAGCCAGTGAAGGCAGTTTTTTGCTCTCGGCAATGTTCTGCTGGGAAACCTTGGGTCCTGCCATTCATGGTGATGTTATTTGCACAAGTACTGTACCATCTACTTAAACCTTGTTGCAGAACACACCTCCATGGCAATAATGTTTCCGAATGGCAATTCATGTACCCTGACACACTACAAATATGACAAAGAGTTCAATGTGTTGACTTGACCAAATTCCCCAGATGTGATATGTTCAGCACTTAAGCCTCATGCTTATAGCTGCATCACAGCTCTGCCGATATTCAGCACAACCTCGAGTGTGAAATTGCATAGAACAGCAAGGAGTGTTGTCTGCTTGTTTGGATTACATAATGTCTGCTTTAATGAAGGTTTGTTTAGCATTAATGAGCTGTGTACTGTATATTACTAAAATAATTGCCAAGGAAGATTTATAGTCCTAGGTGCGCTCCACTAATCGTAGTTCGGATGCCATAATTATCCTTAGCATTCTGTATAATACACACAAAGTCTAAGCAAAGCATGGCCGTGATTTACTAACTGTGAACTGTATTATACGTGCAATATTCATTGGATATTAAACCATACTCTGTATTTGGAGTCTGTATTGGTTTCAGAACTTAGCATTAGATTGGTTTCTGTTGAAATGCTGTGTTTGGTCAAAGGCCGAACAACTCCACTTTGATCTCATTGATCATATGACATTGTTCCAGAAGCCTTGTGGTTTGTTCAGATGCAGTTATGCGAACCCTAGTCATGCTTCTGTGTTCATTTTAAACAGAGGAGGTTTTCTTCTGGCTACCATTCCAAACAAACTGTACAGTCTTGTTCAGTCTTCTTCTAATTGTGCTTTCATGGACTTTAAACATGCTCAGTGATTCCTGTAGGGTCTGAGATATAGCTCTTGTGTTTTTTTTATTTCTCAGAGCAGTGCACGGCCTGCCATTGGTGTGAATGTGCTGGGATGTCCACTCCTGGAAATTGAATGCTTGAATGTCTTGAATGCTTTTCACTTAAAATGTATTAAATAATATTTCTCACTGTAGATCGCTAAACTCTGAATTGTTTGGAAATGGTTTTATAACCCTTTCCAGATTGATTGCTGGATAATTTCTTTTTTAAGACCATGTTTTATGTCTTTCCCACTTGGAGGGCTGATGATTAGCAACACCAAACTGCAACATATAATCTTAAAACCTGTGGAAGCAGTAAGGGAGTACTTAGTATTGCCCACATGTTTTGTTTTATTTTTAGCATAGTTTTTGTTTAATAAATCGTTTCACAGTGAAAAAAAAAAGTTATATGTTGTTGTTCATCTGAGGTTGTATTTGCCTAATACTGAGACCTGCTATATTTTCACATACAGTATATATACTGTATATCTATATACACACACACTTTATAGTTGTAGTTTATACATGTTATGTCTTTAGAACCTAAACTTAGTAAAATATCTATATTTTTCAAAACTAATAATTTTTATGCATTATATACATTTATAGGAATGCACATAAAACACAACACACAGTTCAGGAAGCTTAAGAGTCACTTGTCTTACAATTTTCCTGCAAATTGAGTTTATTCCTGACATTCCTAAAATGGTGTGGCCTCCTACAAAATCGACCACAGTCAGTATATTGACAAGTCAATCCTATCAATATTGTGCATGTTGGATATCAATATATTACAAAACATAAGAACAGACGTGTTGGGGGTTTATGTATTTTGAAACACACATGACGTACTTCGATAGGACTTTCAGACAAGACATGATGCATGAACACACACAACACCATACATCATTAGTTTACAGTACTATCCTGAATATAACTTATAAAATTATACTGGCTGTCTCCCTGAATGGGAATATTAATCATTTTATATATTCAAATATTTAAATATTTATATATTTGTACATATATTCTTTTTTGTATGACGGTTAGGAAAACATCAGCATTTGATACAGCGGAAGTCAGCAAAGTGTTTCAGTCTAATGAACAACACAGAGGAAAGCAAAGAGAAATGATAGTATAAAATACAATATTATTTACAATTTAATGCCTTTTACAAAGCAGTAATAAAATTACTATATTAGTTACTAAATAGATGAGGATATCAAGCAAGTATATGAAGATTTTGTCCTGTATTGTCATGTTTGAGCGGTATTAATTAATAAATACTTTAATCATCTTTGGGAAATTAGTTGTGTTTACAGTACATATACTACACTGCAAAAAGTGATCGCTAGTGGAAAGAGCTTAATTATAGTTTATTATATGAGATACTATTAGAAGATTACAACAAACCATTTTAAGTAATTTGTTTTACTGGTAGATACACTGCCTGGCCATAAAAAAATGTAAAAGTTGTGCACTTTGGCTGCGTTCCATTCTGAAGTGTACTTCACAGGGTGCTCCCAACTCCCTGTGCAGGGAATGTCGGTTAAGGGAACTTCCCTCGAAAAAAATTCCACCATGTATGCGAAACACCCTGCAATGTCACCAGCGTCACCTCCTCCGTGCATTACCATGGTAATATAAGCACCTTGGGTACTTGTCGCTGCTACTGTGGAAATTTCACACTACGAACATTAAATATTGAATATTTGTAAAAGCAACAATTAGAACATTATAAAACGTATACTATTGAAACAGGAGTAAATTATTAAAATTTACATGATGTACTGAGAAATCATTATTATTGTGCATTGTTTTACAGATTACTAGCCTATAGTTAGGATTTATGAGTTGAATTAAATGTAAAATTATTGCATCATAGTAATTTGATGTCATCCTCCATTAATAATTTACATTTAGTCATTTGGCAGACACCCTTATCCAGAGCGACTTACATTTTTATCTCATTATACATCTGAGCAGTTGGCCCAACAGGGACAACTTAGTGGTCGCCATTTTTTTTTCGTGATGGGAATTATTTCATGTCCACTTCCAGCTTCATTCTTTCCCTACACCGGTTATAGTTTTCTTCTAACTGAACATTATCGCTCACTGCGGTTTGGAATTGCACTTTACAAGGTAAAACACCCTGTGCAGCATACAGTACTTCCAAGGGAACTTTAATCCAATCAAAAATGCACTTTTTTTTCTGTCTCACCATCAAGAAATTGATTAACTGAAATGATTAAGTTTTTTTTTTTTTTTGGCCGGGCAATGTATTTTTCCATTTTAAGCATAAATTTATAGAGCAAAAATATTATCTAGCATCAGATTTACTTACTTAAAATGATTGATAATGGCTAGAAGTAGTTTCACTGAGCTTATATTCGGTTTACTGTAATCATAGAACAGGAAATATTCAAAAATGTTATTACATTCTAAATTAGAATTATAATTTATTAAGATGTGCATTGTTTAAATAAATCACTGATTATATAACAGTTAACTACTCCTTACCTTTTGCTTGGTTTTAAGTAAACAAGAATATCGTTGTGAGCTGTTAAATTACCAGTGCAGTAGTACAGCTACATATCTGCAGTCCTATGAAAGGGAAGAGTTGTCTTTGTAATTTAAATGAATCGGTATTCTTAACTATTAACGACTCTAACTATGACAGTGTGCTGGTATATTGTATGATGCAATAACTCTTGCTTGGGGCGTCAGATATTCTCATATTGACAATTTTCCCAGGCAATTGAGTTTCCCTGAAAGGATTAAAATATTTAAAAGTGTCATTTAACATATATTACCTACACAAATCAGTGTTAATTACTTGTATGCCACTTGCCTATGGTTTCTATGCTTAAAAGACTAACTAACGCTTAACACTCTGGATGATCAAAGCATCTCTGTTCTTACAGAGTGTCCATTTAGTAAGCGTTGTGTAAGATAAGGCAGTGTGAAAGCAGTAAACCTTCCTTTCCAAAATACTTCCATCATGCATCGGCAGAGAATTCTGGACAGGTGCAGTCATGTGACTTTGGCAGCGTTAACTCGAACACGATCAGAATGCAGTCTCGCCATGTTCGGTGACATGCTCAGTTGAAGGAGTTCTCAGATTTATCAGTTTCGAGACAGCTCTTGCCGTTTAAGTGTTCGCTGTGGCCGTCGATGCTGTAGCAGCCCTGCACCTCGGTGATGGACGAGGCCGTGTAGGACGTCGATCTCAGCGCCTCGGCATTAGCCATCGAGTTGCCAAACTGCATCCGATACTGATTCCAGTGTCTCCGTAACACACTCTGTACCTGAAGAAAGGATTTTCATTTGGTCACTTTTTTAAATTCACTGTTCACTAATCGACACAAGAAATTGCTATAACCACAAGAAGGAAATTAAAAGTAAAGTATAAAGTAAAAAACAATCTTTAAAACATGTCTGTATGTCTATTTCAAAATTAACTAAAACCAAAGTTTTTGTAAGGTTTCTATAAATTCTACATCCTTGGATCCTTTTCTACGAGGATCGTTGAAGTCAAACCGGGACTTGTAATGATATTTCTGGTGAAGGCGTAAAAAAAATTAAGATTTACAGCAGACTTCAAGCACAGTACAGTGATGGGACTTTCAGTCGCAGTAAAACATATGAATGGTGCAACTGTTTTAAGGAACACCATTCAGCCGTGAATGATGATCCTGGAAGAGGTGGCTCAGAGCCCACTGCAGTCATTCCCTGAACACCAACTTGAGAAAGAGACACATCTGTCAGTGGGAACTGTACACACAATCATTCACCAACACCACTTGCACGTTACAGGAACTCGGCTGGGAGTTTTTGCCACATACCCTGTACAATCTGACCTCACTCCAAGCCATTTCCACATGTTTGGGCCATTAAGGAAATTCCTGGGAATGTAGACAGGAAGCAGGGAGTCTGATCATGGCTCCGGAATGCTGAGAAAACTTTCTACCTTGATGGTATACAAGCACTACTGGGGAACGCTGGGATAAGTGCATTAGTGTAGCAGGAAATTATAGAGAAATAAAGGCAGTTTTTACTCTCATTACTGTATTCTGTTATTCTGCACAATCAAAAGTCCCAGTTTGAGTGATTTGATGCCAATATGTTGCTAATTTGGTTGGGAATAAGACAGAATGTTCACTGTGTCGACATTTAGAAAAAATGACAGCTGAAAGAAGCTATAGTGCAGTACAGACTCTTATAATTAAATTATAAACTCTCTAACAAAACTATTTCATTACCACACTTGACATTTATTGTCTTTTTAAAATTTCCCTTTAAGCACACAAAAAAAAATTATGTATCAACATATTTCAATTAAGAGTAGAGTTTCCCCTTAAATAAAAATATGCAAGTTGAGCAAAAATACTCCACTATTGCTTTGCTACCTGTACCGTGTTTCATTCTCTATTACTTTTGGCAGCTCCTGTCAAGGGGTCGCCACAGTAGACCATCTGACTCACACACAACTTGACACATGTTTTTACACACTGGATGCCTTTACTGACACAACCCTCCCTAGGCTTGGGACCAGAACTGCATGCAGTGGCTGGGTATTATGGGATCTGGCAACCATTGAAATCGGAAGTTGAACTCAGATCCTCAGATCCCCAAAATAAACATCCTAGAGCCTTAGCCACCTAAGCCACCACTAAGACACATAGCCACCTAAGACACATTTCATTCTAAATTATTTCCCTATGTATACCATGACTGCCTTGATTTCTGTGTTCCGTTGTGTTTCCTAGTTTCGTCCTTCACTGGTCTCGACCCTGTCCTGCCTCTTTCAGATTCACCATCAAGAGCACCATAACCTCCATCCATTATTTTTGTGCTTCATTTCAGCCTCGTCCTGCTCACAGGCTAGACTTCAGGAAACTGCGTGCTCAGCAGGACTCCCGCTTCAGGTGCTGCATGACATCAGGGCCAAGAACCGAGTAGAAAAATCATGGGGGACACTGAAAAACCTGGGGAACAATCCATTTCTGAAACTCTATGTCTAGGTAACCGGTAATGCTTTATTAAAACCAGAACCAGAGCCATGAGTAACATTTAATTACAAATAAATTTCCCCTTACATTATAGCTATATTTTGTGTGAAGTTCGTATTTGTTCTAGTTAAATATTTATTAATCATCTGCACTATAAAAAGGCATAAATACTCTTGATGATGCCTGTTTATGATTCATAACTATCAACAAATAATCGGTCAATACATTGTCAATATTTGTGTTAAAAAGTGTTTTTTCAGATAAGATCATATAACACAATTTTTAAAAATAATACTTAATGTATCTCTGGATTCATGCTTTATATTTTTATCAGATAAAATTAAAAGCATTTGCTAAATACAATTTCATGCCCTTTTATATTTTAGTGTCCATAACTTTTTTGAATTCAAATCTTTTGATGTTCTTTACCATCATTCAGATGAAACTTGGCCAATTTATATTTCACATGAAAAGACATAAACCTGAAAAAGTGTATTATAAAATGCTAAATTGTTAAGATATTGCAACATGAACTTGATATGGTTACAGACACTACAGATTTTTTGGGGAAAATTCTTCATTTTGCATGGAATGCTTTAATTTAAACAACAGTTTTTACAGGTCATATGCTTCTAGAAGCTCACACCAATTTCAGTATAAATACTCATGAAGAAATAAATTTAGAATTTGAAATAATTATAGTTTGAAGCAAGACAGTATAACCCTGAAAAATGTCCATTTTTGGGTCTCATATAAAATCATCTCTCCAAAACGGCTAAAGTTAGAAACTTGAATTATTTAGGAAAGCAAGATTGTTCTTGTTTATTTTGCATAAACTTCAGAAGTAGCTCCTTTGGCACATACATTTGTATTATATGTATAACATAAAAAAAATAATAAAATCAGCACCAATACTGTGTTTTGGCCGATGGTACATTTTTAGAAATAATTAAAAGTTCTGTATGTGTATAATGACTTATGAATGCATTATGACATTTAGTCTTTATACACATATCATTCACAGAGAATGTTAGTAGAGAACAGTGTAAAGTGGTTCAGAAAGTCCAACTTGACATTTTATGAGCACTGATTCTTCATGATTGTTGGAATAAAACAGTTCTTAGTATCCCATTAGTTCAGATAAATGGGTATAACGTTCACTTTTCCATTCCAAGACTTTTTTGTCTTTCCTAACGCATTGTGTCGAGTGATAATTGCGGCTTTTAGTCATCCGTTCCAGCTCTGCTTACTGCTTTACTGTATTAGCTCCTCACTCGATAATGGGTATATCTATGCAAGCGGTGCGGCGCTCACACAGCAGCTACTTATAAAAAACACAGAGCTCATTTGAACTTGGATCAGGCGACTCGGCAGCATGACTCATAAATCTGCGCATAAGGACATCAGCCAAAGTCTTTAATTATCCAGTGTTTAGCTGAAACCTTAAGGGAGGGAGATGGAATTTTGTAACACAGCCTTGGGGATTTAATCGTGTGTCTGATCATAAAGTGGGAGGAAAGAGCATGTGGATGAAATGGAAGCTGTGAAGGATTTATAGATAAACAGGATAAAGGGGTTTTAGTCACAGGAGAAAGTGGTCTTTCTTACCTCTCCATTAAAGAAGCAGAAGATGGTGGCCACCAGAAGACCCTAAAAAAAACAGACAATAATAAAAAAAAAAGTGAACAAATCACGTCTGAGTTACAGTTTCACCTTTTATATCCCTGGTATCTCTTTTTGGGAATGTATTTCGGCAGTAGGGTGTTTAACATGCACATCATCAACGAGCTCATTCCACTGCATTATTCACTCAGCAGACTGAGCTGTGGACTTCTTCACGATATATAATACACATGATGATTATTTCCTGCTTATTAGCTTCAGGATGGAAATCAAAGCTAAGAAGCGTGATGACCTGAATTTATGCTGCATCAGTCAGAGTTAAGTGGATTTAATACGGAAACTGCACTCATCAGTATTCAGACATAACGACAGCCTTTAATTTTCACAAACACACTCGGAAAACTGTTCAAATACCATTTGAGCTTAAAAACTAACTAGAAAAATGTCACTGTGAATTATTTTATAGTATCATCTTTTTAAAAGTGCTACATTTTAGGAAGACAAAGTAATTGTAAATGAGACTTTGCTCATCCTGAACCACAAACTATTATGGATAAAATTCTGATTTTTAAGTGAATGTGAACTGTAAGTGGGAAGAGGACGAGTGCGTGGCCGGTTTGGCATTTAAACCAGTTGCATGTTTTCTTTTCAAGAGAGACAGCACTGAATTAACATACTAATTACTGTATCATCATTACTGTAATACTGTGACTTGAAATAGCAAATTAATTGTAAAAGTCACCTACAAGCCATGCAAACTTTCTATGTTTTCATGACCTTTAATAACTCATACATACAATTAATTTTTAAACCATGATATAAAAAATAAAAAAGTTCTATTTCATAAACTGTGAAATGATGACAGTAGAAGCCATTTGGGTGAATGTGATCATTATAATTAAGACTATTTATGCAGCAATATATTAGACTCCTGTTAGATGTGTTTTTTTCCATTGCTTGCCAACCTCTAATTCATAGAAGCCAAGATTTTTGAACTTGTGCCATAGTTCAGTTCAAATTTTCTATAACAGATAATTTTCTTTTGGGAAGGTGCTTGTCTGGATATTATTATACACCTACAGTTTAAACACCTACCTGTATAGAAATCTCAAACAATTCTATTCTGTATACAGTGGAATACTCGGATTATGAGTAACGTGGTTTACGAGTGTTCCGCAAGCAAGCAAAGATTTTTAATAAATTTTGACTTGAAAAACGAGCATTGTCTTGGTTTACGAGTACCGAGTATCATGTATCAC
>JAQMYJ010000036.1:29562783-29594392 GCA_030014305.1 Clarias laeviceps | reverse complement strand
ACCCCCGCCCCACCCCCCCCCCCACCAACCCCATTTTAGATTTTGCACCTAATCTCTAGTGTGAAAATCCCAAAATTCTCACCAACAACCACACCATGATCAAAGTCATTGAGAGCATGGTTATCAGATGTTCACATTTAGCTATTGATCAGTATCTCAGCAATTTTCTGCATCACCCTTTTATATTTACAATTGGCTGACTGTATATTAAAGTTGCCAGAGATCACATACTGTATACAGCACCAAGAGACTCTAAAGCAGTGTTTTTGATTAAAGTTTAACCAAACCCATTCCCACAGGCTACTTGAAATGACTAAACTGCTGTATAGATGTTAAACATTTACCTGTAATGTCAAAGTCGTGGAAGTGGTCAGGACAATGCTGGTGAGCAATGACACCAGCGTCTGTGTCGTCCCAGCACAGCCACCCGTCCCACGTCCGGTTACATATCAGGCCAGCTGCTAAGATAAACAGGAAAACACAAACAGGGGTGCAAGGATGTGATACAAGAATGTGTTCTTATCATTTGCCTTATAGTGGCTGTTGACTGGACTGCCTTTCCACTCTGGTCAACAAACAATATGCCAAAGCATCCAAGACGTCTCTGATTTCTGTACCCTTTAAAGCTCAGAGCATTTCAGCCATTATTTGTTTTGCTGTTTTTTAAATAAACATATAGGGCACAGGATTGTACAGTATAGAGTGACACGCCCTTTTTTCAGCACAAAATAGGCAATATGATCAACTGAATCTTAGTTCATTTTAACCAACTATAGAAACATGACTGAGCAAAAAACAAATGGGTCACATAGGCAAATAAATATCACAGATACAGATGATCACATGTTTTTATTGTTGTTTTCGTTTGTTCCTATGACCAAAAATCACAACACTATGCTCGTTTTGAGAGTTTTACATTTTTACAACATCATTCCCATATTCACGTAGTGTAAAATTTACCTTCTAGAAAAGTAATGATAATTTTTGTTCTACCT
Source organism: Clarias laeviceps (assembly GCA_030014305.1). Classification (NCBI taxonomy): domain Eukaryota; kingdom Metazoa; phylum Chordata; class Actinopteri; order Siluriformes; family Clariidae; genus Clarias; species Clarias laeviceps. Next base: position 29,593,397 of record JAQMYJ010000036.1, on the reverse strand, counting down.
GACATATCTGAAATCCCAATTACACAGTTTTTGGCTGACACACCAGACCGCATATTTATATAAAAAAAAAATACTCTGCTGTGTTGCCAGCACAGATCTGTGCCACTTGAGTTTTAATTAAGGTCAGTTCAAATTCAGTTCACTCACTCATCGTATACTGTATATGGGTTTATCCTGTATTCAGGGTCGGAGGTGACTGGAGCCCATCCCAGAAGAGTTAGGGCATGAGGCGGGGTACACCCTGGACAAGGTGCCAATCCACTGAAGGGCACACACATACACAATTTGGGTACGCAGTTTAGGCTAATACTGTATGCATGTCTTTGGTCTGTGGGAGGAAACCGAAGTACCTGGAGGAAACCCAGCAAGCACAGGGAGAACACGCAAACTGCACATACACACAGAGACAGGAATCGAACCCAGGTGCAAGGCGACAACCACTACACCACTGTTCCACCTATTCAGTTCAATTATTTAAATTTGCTATTAAAAGTCAATGATTTTGATGTCAATCCCTAGAACATTTTTTTTTTTTTTTTTGCATAACCTGTTTCATCACTACATTTACATGGACAATATTTCTTCAAACTGATTCTGATTTGAGATTCCAACTTAACCTGTTACATGTATGTTGGACTGGTAAGATGTACTGTATTTACGTACAGAACGAAAGAAGAAGAAGTATTTTTCTCCATTATGATTCATCTATGATAGTTTAGATGTTTCACTATGTGTGAAAAGTGACCCCCTTCCTCTGCCAGAACCTTAGTGGATAAAAGTAAAGACAGGTATAAGAGAGTTTTTCTCATAGAATTCATCAGGAATGAAGGAAAAATGTCCCTCATCTAATGTTACCCACATGTGGGGCAAACATGCACAGAAATAATATATTTATTCTGCCAATAGAGAAACGATCTGATCAAGTGTTTACATGGCTAATATTGACCTACTTAGCAGATTATCAAATGTTTACACCCCCCCGTCTCATTCCTATTCCCACACATTTCTCCAGGCTTGGGACTTGCACTGAGCATGCCCTGCATCTGGGTATTACAGATGAGCATGAGGTTTAGGGCCTTTGCCCTAAACGTTTTGTTAGTTTTATGCCACATGTAAGAGGACACACACCTGGCAAAATGTTAAAACTCTTTAGAATGCAGCATGATGCGAGATCTTTTAACATGCTTTACTTTGTCCGACAGGTTCTATTTAAGCTTTAAGCAATTTCTTGATTCAACAGGTCTGGCAGTAATCTGGCCAAGGTGTAGCAACATAAATTTAACTCAGCTTTCCAAAGAATGTGGCTAATCACAGTTCATTCATGACTTAGCAGTTACTTTTTTACATAGCACCAAGAAGTCTTAGACAGCTTTTTCTTTTTCCATAATAGATGAAATCAACATTTAAAAACTGCATTTTGTATTTACTCTGGTTATCTTTGTGCAATTTTTTGATGATCGAAATCATTTAAGTGTGACAAATATGGAAAAACTTTTTCATGGCACTGTATAATGTTTCCATTTTTTTTTTTATCTTGATGAGCACTTAAAACTTCTATGTAAAGCTCTTAAGTTATGGTTTGTATTTGATAGAGATGTCAATGAGAACCACTTTAGGGAACATGAGAACCATTGAGGAATCCTTCTGTACAACATTACCTTCTCCCTGACGTCATCTTGTTTGTACGTAGTAGCCGCTTATCTTCATAGTAACTCAGACCTTTATTTATTAAATGTTTCTTCAGCTACTGTAATATTGGCATATATGTAACTTTTTTTTTTTTTTTAAGAAGAGCTGTTAGAGGAACATTAGAAAAAACAATGGCAAGAGCTTTTGATAAATGTCAGTAATTATCCTGCAGTCATTGTGGTCGTTTCATGTTTTCAAACCATAAAACTGCGCACATCCACTCAAGCCTTTTATCAACACTCCATCCAGGTGCTTGATGATTTTTGAAGTGTCTGAGTAAGGTTGATGCAGTTCACTCCAGTGCTGTCAATCAGCGTGATGTTCCCAAGCGTTCAGTTGTCCTAAGGCTTTTCATTTCACCATGAACACTTTGTGTTAGTAAGACAGGACTAACTGATTACGACTAACTGAGTACTGCATACCGTATATATGAGACGCTTGTTAAACTGCTTATTTTATGGAATGAAATTACATTACCCTGTGGACAAAAGTACCACACATCTTTTTCATTCTTTTAATTCTTCAAAATTCCTTTTTAATTCTTTTCAGTGCAGTCACAACACACACACACACAAACAAAACTGATTCAGACCTAAGGCAATCAGATTTCACCCTGCAGAGGCAAAAATTAATCAAAGGTTTAAAAAACAAGACGCATGTTGGAAACATGAACTGATACCATGGCAACAAACACTTCACTATGGCTGTCTTTATCTGCTCAACTATGACACAAAAACCCTGAAGGAATTTTTGTTTGTCATAAAGTTGTGGTCATGGTAATACAGGCATCATTATGGACATTGGGCCCATTGGGACTATGCTGGTTTTAGTGTGTATTTAAAATTTTGAATGACTTGAAATAATGTTGACTATATGCCGGTGGGATAACGTTGACTACATGACGATAAGACAACATGGACTACATGACAATGGACTAATGTTGATTACATGACGATGGAATAATGTTGACTACGTGGCACTGGGACAAGGTTGAGATTTGAAGTTACTGGAACTGGGTTAAGAACCCTTCAACATATTATTAAAACCTGAAAGGATGGTGCTGAACTGTCAACTTTGTAGATGAAATGTGGTCGGAAAAAAAAAATCATGAGTGGAGATCATTTAAACACCAAGTTAAGTTGTAAAAAAAAACATAGCTATATTTAATAGTGAAAGTAAGAGCATTTCAACACACGATGTGATTAGAACTCATGGGAATGGGACTAAACCACTGTGCAGACATAAGAAAAACACTTGTTAGTGAAACTAATCAGAAAAAGGCTTTAGACAAGATTGCTTTAGAAGCAATAGAAAAAGGTCATGTGGTCTGATGAGTCCAGACTGATCCTATTCCAGAGTGAGGGTATGAGGGTAGTGCAGGAGGTGATGCACCCATCATGTGTAGGCATAGGAGGCAGTGTTATTATCTGGGGTTGTTTCAGTACCTCATGTCTAGACTCAGCAACGTAGCAACGTTATGTGGCAATAAAATGTAGTCAGCTGATGACCTGAATGTACTGAATGACCAGATCATCACATCTATGGAACTTTTTCCTGATGGTACAAACTTATTTAGATCGTGAAAAAGTGGTTCTGGGAGTATAAGGAATCATTTTCACACATAAACTGGTCACCACATTGTGTAACCAAAGCTAAAGATGATTGAATGAAATCTTTAAGTAGAGCAGTGTAGAAATGGTCAGATACTGTATTATGTGCAACCTGCACCAGTCATTGCTGCTGTTACATAAGATAAAACGATCAATCAATCAAAACTGAGAATTAAACAAGGCTGTGGTATAAGTAACTTTAAGCTTCACTATTCAGCTACTGTCAAAGCTGTACCTTTAACATTGCTGTCGTCATTTATTATCTTCTGATAGCACTCGAACTGTGCCGTCATGATCTTCTGTCTGGTGGATCCAATGTCGGTGTATACATTATCAGGGGCCTCCTGTTGGCTGTTGTTTACCTCCGGGCTCGCTGTTACATCAACCTACAGAGGCATAACACACACAAAAAGGATTGTTGACCAAGGATGGCTTATTTTAAAATGAATTATGTTACACTGTGTTGGAAAGTTATGAATTATACAGTGCAATCCAATCAACCATCAACCACACATGCACACTGAGGGACAATTATAGCACTGCAAGTCCACTTATCAGCATGTTTCTAGGAAGTGAAATAAAACCAATGAGCAACACTTTATACACAAGAGTCCACAGTGGTTGTGGCGTTTCTCTGTTTTGCATCTTCATGAACCTGCCCTGTGTGATTCATATTTGTGCACATGCTTAGTTATTAGCCCCGACAGGACACCGCTGAGAGGCCCTGCAGACCCATGCCCTGAGAGGTCAGTGACACCCCGGTGGCACAAGGGGAAACCAAAACTTAGATGTTTTAATGTTAATGGTTTCAATGTTATGGATAATGTGCATAAAAATGCTCTTGTCCCTCTGTCTTTATTCAAAAACCAGGCCACTAAAAGTACAACGCCCAATATTGTGCATCAGCTTCATTGCAAGTGCGCCCTCTTTTGGTGGGTGTACAAGTTAATAGACAAGTGAGCAATGGAAATATATTATGCAAAACAAACATTACTGATGAATACATTATACATCGATAAATTTGTCACATTAATTAACTGGTTAAGGAGTAATCCCGTTCAGCAATACTACAGGCTGTAATCACATCATTGTGGTATATAGGATTAAGAATTTTAAATAATGCATTCTCATTGAACAGTAACATACGATAACTCAAATACAATGATAAATAAAATAGGAGATTTGTTAAATAAAATAGGAGATTCCTATGCTTTGTTTGACAGCTGATCACAAAATTTAAGACTGCAAAAAACAGGGATCCAAAAACCACATGTACACACTTTTGTATTGCACAAATGAGGGTGTTTACCATATTTCCACACACACCTGACTATGCCTCTTTGTCTACCCTAGTGATAAAAAAAACTGTAATAGCTGGTAACGTAAAATCATACAGTATAAAAGGAACATGTACAGATGGATTAGGATGCTACCTTGTTTGAAGATTTGGCTTGTGCATTTTCGAGGAGAGAGGAGCCGGTTTCTAGCACTACTGGTAACTAAGATGGAGAAGTTAGAACATTAGAATGTGTGGGATTTGTCACTGGCCCATTTGTACACCTGGTAATGACTTATCAATTCAAAATAAGGCATTTGGAACAAATAAAATATAAACAGCAAACAGGGAACCTTGCACTTATACTTAACAGAAATGCTTACCTCCGCTCTAATCCCAAGCAGAAACAAAGGAATCATCCACCGCCAGTCCATCCTCATTTCCAGAGTCAATCTGTAAAGAAAAGGCATCCTATTAACTGCTTGTGCAATCATGCTTAGCATCTCTAACTTGAAGAGAAGCTTCCAGCTCAGTCTATCATCACAACGGCAACCTGCTTCCTGCCTTCACAACACATTTTAGACCTTGACTCAGATGCAAAACAGGCATTGCAAAAGAGTACTGTGGGAGAAAGGTCTTTAGACGCAATGTTCTGGGTTTAAACTCCAGAATCGTAGCATCTTGTTCAGGTTCATCATGCAGAGTCTAGTCTGTGTGAAGGCCCAAAACGTAAAGGAACCTTCTGACGCCGTTGTCATAGTCTACCTGCACTGGTGTAACATAAATGCCTCTCAAAGACTCAAAATAGCCTTTCTGGCCTGAGCAGGCAAGCTTGACTCAGTGTATTTAACGTCACTATGTAATCTCTTAAACCACGGATGATGAACATCTGTGCAGTCTCTCGACTCTGTGGGGAGTTTTTCTCATCACAAGCGCTCACCAAGAGGTCGTGATTTGGAAGAACAGGAACTGATTGTGCAAAACATTTTGACATCTGCTAATGAGAAACAGTCATGAAATGACAGCTGAATATCTCAATAAGCAAACGTTTTTTGCAGTGCTCTGTTGTGACATAACCGCATATAGATTTCCAAATGTTAATTTTCTATACTGCTTATCCTATACAGGGTCTCGGGAGGCCAATTACCCCAATCTGCATGCCTTTGGACTGTGGGAAAAAAAACAGAGGAAACCCACCAAGCATGGGAGAAAATGCAAACTCCACATACTGTACAGACCTGAGGTGGGAATCGAACCCTCGACCCTGGAGGCCACAGTGCCCTGCCATGACATTCCATTTGCAAAAACATCTAATTCTTTTTTTAGATTTGTGGTGTACATGCTGAACTATTTTATTTGAAAGGATGTCAGCAACCAATAGAAGTGCTACATATTCATTTATTCACTTTATAGTTTCAATGGCAAAAAACTACCCTAGTATATACTGTAATAAAATGCTGTTTAACTGTCTTATTGATTGTTTAAATGTCATGTCTTGTAAGAAGTGATAATCTTTTTTTCCCTGCCATCTTCTGCTCTACACTCCAGTCCAGTAGGTGACAGTAAGGTCATAAACTCAAAGAAGAGAAGGACAAATAAGAATTTGAATTATTTAGGAGACGTGGCAAAAACTCCCAGCCTGTCTCTGTAATGTAAGCTTGTGCACTGTCCTGCACAGAACAAAACAGAATACCTTTGGTAATCAAACCAGACATTTTTAATTTCTATTGAAGAAAAGGGCTATTAAAGGGGTTCCTGGGAGGCCAGCATTTCAGCAGTGATGATGACATGAAGCAGGCAGTCCGATCATGGCTCCAGAATACTGAGAAAACTTTCTCTGAGTTTGTGCGAAGGTCCTAAATGTAAAGAAAACTCCTGATTCAGTTGTCTTGATATAACTACGCTGGTGTAACATTAATGCCTCTCAAAGACTCCAAGTAGGCTTTCTGGCCTGAGCAGGCTAGCTCTGAATCAGTGTATTTAACGTCACTATTTAACCTTTAAAATATCTAAAATAAATAGATTATATATATTTTGCGTACAAAACTATAAAAGCCACAACAGAGGATGAACATCTGTGTGGTCTCTTGACTCTGTGGGTAGTTTTTCCTCAACACAAGAGCTCACGAAGAGGTCGTGATTTGGAAGAATAGTCTACCTTATTGGTATCCAAGCACTAATGAAATGCTGAGAAATAAAGGTACTGTAGTTTTTACACTCATAATTATGTTTTTAAAAAGTTAGAACGACGGATAAATTGATGTTGAATGCAATTTTAACCAGTATTTGCCGCATTTATTCAGATTATCATCCACTAGCACAATGTCGAACCACATCCCAGATGCCCAGATGTGCCATGGTAAGCCTACAGTTCTACCACAGTGACCAGAGACAGGGAATTCATTCAACATTATCCCACCATCATGTAGTCAACATTTTTCCGACATCATTTAATCACAGTAATTCTAACTTGCAACAACCTAATTTCAATGTTCTCCCAACGTCCTTACCGTTGCCCAATTAACCTCACCACAATGTTTTGACAAATAAAAAAATTCCTGCTGGGAACTCTTTATGCTCTTCGGAATTAATTTTAGCCTATCCTTTTGCACATGTGGAGTGAGTACATCAGCATAAATACAACTCGAAGCATCAGATGATCAAAGAAGCATTTTAGTGGCATCAAGTAACTAGTAAACAAGTATAATTTTACATTTTTAGACATACTGAAGCAAACCCCTGTCTGTGTTAAACACTTGGCTCTTGCCTGGTTCGGCACTTCTCAGTAACAGACACCATTTTGTTGCCATCAGCAAAAACAAATCTAATGTGATTCCAGCTGAAGGTGCTCCCTGGAGATCACTTTGTGGCCCTATTCTGGTCATTTCCCCCCCACGTTATATTTGGGGTATATTATAAAGAAATGCAATCTAAGTTTGTACAGTTATGCAGACGACACTCACATACATACCTTTCTATGATACAGAATCTAAAATATGTCTCTAAAACATGAATTATTATAATTGTTGACTGCTAGTTTCCTAAAACTCAACAATGGTAAACGTTTTAATTATGATGTTCTGACTTTAAAGCCTTTATAACCCTTTTGTCTCGATTCCTGTAACCTTTCCATTGGTCTTCCGAATCAGGACATTTCTGGTAAGAATTGAGACCAACATTCTCACTTGAAATATTTTAAAGAACAATATAAATGAAGAGTGTTCAATTCAAACTGGGACTTTTGATCGTGCAGAATACCAGAACACAGTTATGAAACTAAAGATGTTATTTCTCTATATAATCCCCTGCTACACGGATGCATTAACCCAATGTTTCACTAATGCTTGGATGCCATCGAGGTAAGAAGTTTTCTCAGTATGCCAGAGCCGTTATCGGACTGCAGGTGATTTTTATAGAGAATTTAAAGTCGTTTTACTCTCATCACTGCGTTCTGTTATTCTGCACAATCCAAAGTCCCAGTTTGACTGGAACGGCCTTCATATATATTTTTTTTTTCCTGTACTGTAGCAGAGCATGTAGCAGTTTTCCCAGGAGACAGTGGTTGTCTGTAATAGATGTAGTGCACTTTTGTACAGGATATGCACTTTAATAATATAAGTGTGCAACGAGACTAGACTGTCGCAAGTTAAACCAGCAATGTTAAGAGCTTGTAAAATAGACAGCATTGTTATTTCAGTCCTTTTGCTCAGAACAACTTGTGAAAATCAGCTGATTAAATAGGGAATAATATAAATTTGATAATTGTGTGTTTGCATTTTATTTTGAACACAATCTGTTTTAATAAGTGACTATGACATCACACATGTGGCTTCCACTTACACTCACTTTTCTCAAAAAATACTTATATATTTATAATGTAGCACCAATCGGCCTAAAAATAATACCCAGATAACTTTTGGTCCATAATCATCACCACCCCATTTTCTAGAGTTTCGTACATTCAGTCATGCGTTAGGATTAGGAACTTAATATTCAGTTTCTGAATCATTTTAAAATTCACTCACAATGTTTCAGTACTGTTTCTCCCCTTTACTTGTTTCTCGCCATGACTCAGATGTACAGTACTGTCACCCATCATTGCTTCATATTTCGCTTCCTAAGAATCAGACTTTCCTGTATTCTTAATGTAGTCTTGAGGAATTGCTCTCAAAACTTCCTGAAGGACTGTTGTTGTTTTTTTTTGCCACAAATTTTCAGGTCAGCCCCCTGCACCTGAGCTGCTTCTGAGAAACATTTATTTATTTATTTTTAAATCATCATTCATGACTGAATGAACCAGTGAGAAACAGGTGCAGATGATGACAGGTGATCAGGACAGTGATTAGTACACTGCTGATGCTGAATGCTGAGTGGTTGGAACAGACGAGAGGGGAAATGAGGTCCCTGCTAAAGTTGCTATATAAACAACCAATTATTAAATTGTATCTTTACACACATTGCAGCCTGTCACAGTAAAACATTTGTTCCTATTTCATTGAATCGACATCATTTAATTAAATATGAATAAATAAGGAGGGTTTAACATTTCTGCACAGTACTGTATACATGATGGCTACAGTCACAGTAAATAATAAGGACACCCCGTTTTATTTTACTAATTGTTTTAAACATATGCAGCACCAGGGACAGCTTATGAGACTTGATTCTTGGCTGGCACAACATACCGTCAAAAGTAATGTACTTGTTGATTCAATGAACCATTTCCACATTGTAGTTTTTCATGAGAAATCCCTTAATGCCACAATTATAAATGTGCAGACATGCCAGGTGTAAGAGACAGTCTTCGTCTTTTTGCCCACTGTCTCTCTGCAAAAGATATTTTCTTCACATTATATCAAAGCCGTGTATCCAGTGGCCCTGCACATTCACAATGCTTTTGCCAGCACGTCTTTCGCTTTTTACAGTATCTACTCGCCTTCTGGATGATTCTGGGAAAGTCTCCTGACAAAACATGCTTTGTGAACTGAGCATCCCTATTCCTTTTACAGTACGCAGTAACGACAAATAAAATGAGGATGTGTATAACTATGCATCTTTACACACGTCTTAAAGGTAAGCCGTGATCCAGTCTCTTGCTTTATACTGTACATGGATACATTACAATCTCACAGCTCGACTTATACCTATTCTTACATTCCTCAGAGGCTCTTCGAAGTCAGGGCGTTCATCAATAATTCATGGTTTGACCAGTTTACATTAAGGGGTAAGGAATAGTCTGTGCTTGTCTCAACATTACTTTCGGTTTTAACTCGTGCTTGTGTTGCAGGTGATGGAGGCCCAGCCATTTAGGCTCAGTGTCTTTGGAAGCTGCCAAAATCACTTTAGCAAGACCTTTAACCTGTCAGCTGTATGGATTTTATGTGTCATATAAATAATCGGAACAGGCTGTGAATACAGTATGTCACAGTTTCGCATTAACTGTAGAAATTAATCAATTCGCTGACAAATGCAGCCTTTGAGAATGTTTGGAAAACGATCGATAGTTTATTGTGTTAGAACTGCCAGTCTTACTTAGATTAATGTCCTCTCCTTTGGCTGAATGACCTCAGCCATGCTTCTTCCAGACAGCAATAATTCAAGAAATTAAAAGCAGATTAGGGAGGATCTAGCTCTCGCCTGCTCCATTGGGTCATCCCCATCCATCTCATCCCTCCCTAAGTCTGAATGGAAATATAATACTCCTCCCATCTATCACAGCCCGCTGCAGGCTTAACCTGCTGTTTATAATGAGAATGGACATGATTTCCTTGCCTCAGCTGTGCGCAGTATGAAAAACGGCGGTCTGGGTGTGGGCTTCATCGCTGTTAAAGATAATAATAATAATAAAAAAAGTTTGGGTCATCATTATGGTTTAACTTTTGGCGTAGACTTGAGACTTGCCGGCAACCTTAATGAATCATACACACAATTCATTAAAAAATTCGAGCTTGCGCTTAAGCGAGTGAAAACTTTTTTTGACAAACAGATTTCAGGCCACTCAAACACACACGCAATAATTGATAATTGCAGGTGCAGTATGATTGACACGTTTGTCAGCAAATCACTGAGATTACAGAACTAAGCGACTCCAGTATGATTTTTTTTCTTCATTTTACTGCCAGTGCCAAAGTGCCGCTCTAGGCAGTTGTCTAATTGGCCTATATGGACAAGCCGGTGCTTAGTGAAGGGAGGATATTTGCTATTAGTGGGGCAGGTGGAGCATTTTTTGGGTGGGTGACTGCCCCTTGTACCCATGCTTCAATCCGGCCTCGATAAAAATCTATATCCAAACATGCTTTTCTAGGGCAGAAAACTAAAAAAGAACAACCAAGCAAAACTCCTGCTAGTACCACGAGATCCTGTTCACTTAAATGTTACAGATGTTGAATAGATTTAAACTGCCACCTGCACAATGTTTTCTTATAATTCCAGATCCAGTGGGACTGTCTCAGGTCTCTTTCACAGTGGAACAGGCTTCCTTCCAGAATTGCCCTGTTTGTGCATAACCATGTTTAACACTGACCAGTTTCCTATTGCATGCTGACAGAAAGCTTCCCCATGCATAAGAGTGCATTCATAATGCACACATGGCACTGTATGTCACATCTGGTGCATTAGTGCCACAGCGGGTTGTGCCAATATTTAGAAGGTCGAAAGCTTAGACCTCAGCAACACCAACCTACCATTATTGAGTGTTTAAGAGAGACCCTTAATCCTTTTGTTCAGGACTGCTCTATCCTTGGCTGACCCCTGCTTCCTAAGAAGCTCTTGTATGCTAAACAAGGATTTCCTTCCATTGTATGCGTCAATACAGGTACTCTGTCCATATCTAAATAAACAAAGTACACTTGTGTTTCGACCATGTATAGATAGTTTTTCCTCAGGTCCTACGTTCTGTACAGAATGCAAATGGATATAGATTTTTTTTAAACAGTATGCAAATGAGGAAGGTAGTGAGATCCAGTATGGAAAGTCAACATGGCCTGAAATATCACCAGAGGGTTAACTTTTTGAGGGCTGGATGTTTGTTGGTGTCAGAAATACATTACATGATTCCAAAAGTTTTTGGTCTACATATACTGTAGCATTACAGTTTATCTTCATTGGAACTAGGAGGCCCAAACCTGTTCCAACATGATGATGACTCCTGTACACACAACACGGCCCATGAAGACATGGTGTGTTCAGGTTATGATTAAACTTAACCTCACTGAACACCTTTGGGATGAACTGGAACTGAAGCCTGTTTGACATCCCAAGATCTGCACCTGACCTCAATAATGATCTTCTAGCTGAATTGAATAAGCACGAAGCTCCACAGACACGCTCCAAAATCTAGTGGAAAACCTTCCCAGAAGAGTGGAGCGTGTTATACCAGTAAAGGGAGATTACGACTGGAATGAGCTGCTTAACAAGCACATAATGTGTGAACCATATAACTGTGACTTTGCACATTATTCTGCACATTCTGCACATTGTCTTGCCCACGACTGGACATGGTTTCTACATTCCACTTCAATTCATTTTTATTTTACTATATTTTTATTTTATTATTTGTACATAATGTAAATTATAAAAATTATATTTATAGCTAAAAGATTTTCTAGATTTTTCCACATTTGTAATTTGTAATTTTGTTTCTATACTTTATATTCCTATTAAAAACTCTACTTTCCTTATATAAAAATAAATTAGGTCATCAGTGACCGTATGAGCATTTAATTTCATATTATACTGTGTATGATTGTGTATGTGACAAATTTTAAATGTATTCGGTCAATCAAGGGTCTTATAAACACCAGTTTGTCACACATACTGTACAGTATACACACACACACACACACACACACACACATATATGGTCTCTGAGTCTTATGTCTACTGGGTCAGTGATATGAGCACGAGACCATCCTGATAGTGTGTTTATACCAACGTTATTCGGTCTGCATTTTTTTTCTATTTTCTTTCAAACTGCCACTGTAAAGTCAAGATAAGAGCTGTGTGTGCTCAGACGAACAAACACAGCTGGCTGTGGAAATATTTATTTTGGTTATCTTGACGGTGACGATTGAAGGCTGTTTCGGCGCCTGCCGACCTGCCGCAGTCCAAACAGAATTCCAGAGTTTGATGAAACATGAGGAAATACGAGAAACGCAGGATGGTGACAGCGAGCTTGGCATTTAATAAACACTAAAATGCACGGTGCTGTACGCTCGAGAAGTCCTTTAGAGAATGCTCCAGCCAAGCTGTCTTGGATACGGCACTAAATTTTGCCTGTCCATAAATAATGCTGCTATATACAGTATAATCAGAATTATTTATATATTTCATCAGGAATTTTTATTTATAGGAGAGCTATTTAGAGCTGCCATATAAATTAGAACACCGCGGTGGTATCGAATTCTCAAGTCGATAGTTGAGGATTCATTTTCTGTAACAGCGGCTCTGACGACAGTGCTAGATGTGATTCCAATGACATTATTATTATATTAATGAAGTTTTTCTAAAGCGTTAGCATTTCAACAGTAACATCTCAATACTCATAGACTTAAAGAGTGAGAAGACATGCTGGTAAAGGACCTACTGTTTATAGCTGCAAGAAATAAGTAATAAAGAATTTATTTCCACAAAATTTTATGTTTTTTATACTCAAGGGGCGTTCAAGTCAAACCAAGACTTGTGATAAAATTTCTGGTGAATGAAAAAGTAAAAGCAAATGACATTTACAGCTGACTTCAAGCACGGTGATGAGACTCTTAGCTGCAGTAAAGCATTTGAATGGTGCAAACGTACAGTATTTAACATCCGGAGGACAGTGCAGTCGTTCCTGTGAACATTCAGCGAGTGGAACGATTGATCCTTGAAAATCGACGGATAACTTGACACCTGTACACACATGAAAACTCATGAGCACCACTTTCACTTTACAGGAACTCAGCTAGGAGTTATTGCCACATCCCCTGCAAGCCATTTCCACATGTTTGGGCCATTAAAGGAGTTCCTGGGAGGCCAGCGTTTCAGACATGAAGCAGGCAGTCAGATCATGGCTCCGGCGTACTAAGAAAACTTTGTACCTTGATGGTATCCAAGCACTAGTGAAACGCTGGGATAAGTGCATTACTCTATTAGGGGATTATATAGAGAAATAAACGGAGTTAACTGTGTTCTGTTATTCTGCACAATCAAAAGTCCCAGTTTGACTTGAACACCCAATACTTGTACGATATGAAATAAAAATGAAATAATATTAGGCTAATGCAAAAGTTAGTATTTTTTAAATGCATCATCTGCATAAGAAAAAAATGAAAAAAATTAAACAATATTTTATGAAATTATTGCATGGGGTTAATTAAATAAATTTTTAAAGGAGACAAATGCAAAATTCAGATGATTTATGTACACAAATAGAAATTGTCCAAAAAAAAAAAAAAGGATTTTTACCAGCTAATCTGTGAATAGTTTAGTGTGTACCACTTGTATGATAACATATATGAATTAAATAATAATAATAATAATAATATTAATAATAATAATATTTTTTATTGCAGCATATTTATGTGAGAAAACGATGAAATAACATGAAATGAATGGTCTTAGTGAGGATAAATGCACCATCTGCCACATCCACCACTTTGTACACATACTGTATGATCTCAAGATGGGAATATATAACATAGTACTAATCATGTCAAAATATTGTAATGAACCAAATCCATGTATAAACATAAACCAGAAGACGACTGACCTTGAGTCTAAACCCTGAGCCAGACGTGGAACCGCCTCTGTCTCTCACAGCTCTCACTACATTATTAAACTGTTAAAATATTTACGTCCATCACTGCCGTAATAAATGTTTCATGAGTCGTGGAGGAGGTTTACAGCCTTCAAATAATAGCTCGTTAAATGACAAATGTAACCATATTAACAATTTAATGGTTACAGAAGCATCTTTGGCTTCCAAATGTTATCCAAACCAAAACTATGATTCATTATGAGCCTCCAACGGGAAAGCGTGAACTCTAACTATCCAAATGCTTTTCATGAGTGAAATGATTTAGTTTCAATGTTTTGTTGTGTGTCTAAAATGAGCCTTTTACTACAGTATATTTACTAATGCAATTTCCTTGGAGTTTGTTTCCACTTTTGCGGTTTTAGCCAAGTGTGTGCTAAGTGTTGGAACATGGAGTTATGTTACAAAACAAACACACACACACACACACACACACACACACACACTCGTGCTACATGTGAAAAGCCAGCAGGGACGCAGCATCAGCAGAACACGCCTCATGCACTTGTTCAGCTGGCAGAACATTCACGCGCGCCTGAAGAAGTGATGAAGCGAGACTAAACTGATCTGGACTGTGTGTGTTTTATTCATTTGGATCATGTTTATATCTGAAAATTCTTCGCCCACTTTCAATTTAAAAAAAATTCGTGAAAATTTCTAGCACTGAGAAAAAAAACAAATGAAACTGTGAAAACTTTGAAACTCTGGAATCACTCCTGAGTATTGTCTGTCATATTCGCATAAAACTTTAATTAATTTGTCCAATAAGTGAATTTGTAAGTTAAGTTTTTGTTTGTTTTATTAATTAACTAGCTTAAGTGTTTGCTGAAATAGTTAAAAAGTTATGGCGCAAGGTTCAGTTTTCATAGTGAACGTCCCACTTTTTTGGAATAAGACATCCTATGTCACCCTTTTTTAATGGCGTTTCATGAGGATTGTGGCAGTTTGTAGATGCATTGCCGTAGTTTCTATGTCTTCCTCTTCTGCTTCTTTGTCTTTCAGCTGTTCCCTTTCAGGGGTCGCCACAGCGAACTTCATGTAACTTCATGTCATCTCTCACTGCATCCATAAATCTCCTCTTTGGTCTTCCTCTAGACCTCCTGCCTGGCAGTTCCAACCTCAGCATCCTTCTACCGATATATTCACAATCTCTCCGCTTCTGTGTCTTCCACATATTCTGTCTATACTCACATTGATTGTCTCTACTGAGTGACACGTATAGCCACGCCCACTTTAATCTGGCACATAACTGCTCATAACTTCACTTCTACCCAACATTTCAGTTTCATTTATGGCACAGGTTTAACTTCAGACAAATACTAAAGGACTGGCAAAGTTTCATTGAATTCTGTCCAGACAGTTTTAAATGATGCTGTGACAAAATCGGCTGGACAGACATACATTTATATTTAGGCATTTGACAGACGCTCCTATCCAGAGCGACTTACTGTACAAAAGTGCTTAAGTTTCCATTATACAGACATACAGACAGGAATTTTTTTCTGAGACAAGTTTCTGGTCCTCCAATGTATGAATGTAAAGATATAATTGAAAGAGAGAATTCTGAACCAATGTACAGTCAAAACCTTCCTTTTAATTATATACTGTTGGTCAGTATAATTCATCATGTGAAAGAGTTTATGTACTGGCTACAAAACCTCCAGGACAGAAGAATTTAATTAAACATGAATTAATTAGCACTGCCTTTTTCCAGTGTTAGAAATGATTATTATTATTATTATTATTATTATTATTATTTTACAATAGACAACTGGCTGATTTTTACTTTTGGAAAAACTTTGATAATGCAAAATGTCAACAATATTTCAGCTATACATTTACAGTACATTAAACTAAACTATTCTTTCTTTATTTTCAATTAGACTGAATTAAAAACTATGACTATTAACCTTCCAAAAACTGTTTATTCTGTAACTCACTAGCCATTAAGTTTTCTGTAAGGAGAAGTTTATTTAATATTGAAGTTCATTTATTTATGCATTTATTTATGGAAGGAGTCTCCAGTGTCATTAGTGCAAAATGAGAACATTACTGTTTAGCTCATAGAATGTAAGACAGAACTGAAAATACACTGAGTAATGTTGAGCTTGAACACTAAATGTTACTACTGTATAAACGTATAAAATGAATGACATGCCATTCTATGAAAAAACCTTACCCTGTTAATGTTGACACAGGGCTGTGGTATAAGAGAAATTATTGGGAAATAAATTCTAGTTAGCTATTTAAGCTCACATGACATTCACCCACTCACTCACTCACTCACTGATCGTCTATACCGCTTTATGCTGTATATAGGGTGGTGGGGGCTCTGGCACAAGGCAGGGGTACACCCAATCCACCGCACACACATACAAACTCTCACACACTATGGGCGATTTGAGAACGCCAATTAGACTAATCTATATGTCTTTGGACTGTGGGAGAAAACCGGAGTACCCGGAGGAAACCCAGCAAGGGGAACATGCAAACTCCATGCACACAGATGCAGGAATCAAACCTAGCTGGGAATCGAACCTGGACCCTGGAGGTTCAAGGCAACAGTGGGGCCCAGGGGGCCCCGGTCACATAACACATTGCAAGTAAATATTTTTACTGTGTTACTGGAGATCTTTTCATTTGCTTTCAGTCGAACTCACAGGTTTGTAAACAATAATGTTTGACACAAAGTCCCTAAATAATGCAAATTTCTCGGTCATCCTTCAATTGTTAGGCAAGCGGTTACAGTAGTAAAACCAATCTTAGCTGTCCCCCTGCCGCCCGCGTGCAATTAACTAGTAGCAAGTCATTTGCTCTCACGCAGGCAGGATAAACAGGTACAGGAGCAGTAGCATGAGAGCGGGTTACTGAGAAGCAGTAAATGCAGCAGAAACCAGCTGTCGTGAAAAGAATAAGAAGGGCGTACATGCTCTGCAGAAAAACACAGTTTTCCACAATGAACAGGATCTTAAAAAAAAAACAAAAAAAAACAGGAGGTTTAACCCCTAAAACTTAAGCGGCACAGATCAATGACCAATAAACATTTTTTTTTAAATGCTTATACGGAAGTCCTGCTGGTGTGTGTTGACAGAGGAGACTTCAGACATCACACTCTGCATTTGGGTTTTCAGATATGTTATGTACAGTAAATCCCATACAGTACATACAGTATGAATGGGATCTGTTCCAAGTGCGCGTTTGTAAGTCCAATTTGTTTGTACGTCCAACAAACATTGTCTAGGTACAAGGATTCTTACACAATTGGCTATACACAGTATATTACAGTACAGTGTTCTATAGAATCATGCCGATGGTTGAACGATTCATGTTAAAAGAACAAGCGATGTCTGCTATCTTTTCACCTCGCTCCATTCTCCATCATTATTGCTTGGCTCTTTTTAGCGGTACCAGCTTTCAACGTCCGAAAGCATGCATTTAAGCTTGCACAAACACATGTTTATATCTTCAAAAGTTTGTAACTTGAATGTTCGCATTTAGGGAACTTAGCGTAGAACCAAAGTTATCATTACTTTTAAAATGTGTGAATTTTACTGCTATCAGAATATAACTTACAAAACATGCATATAATTACTATAATTGGTCACAGAAACTATAAAAATACCGAAAGTACCCATAAAAACACGTTATTATGAATTTGTTGTTTTGCTGTTTGTTGCCTATTTGATACTCACTCACTCTCACTCATTGTCTATACAGTATCATTTTAATCCTGTATACAGGATTGCCGGGGCCTGGAGCCTATCCGAGGCGGTGTACACCCTGGACGGGGTGCCAATTCATCGCAGGGCACACACACACACACACACACACACACACATACACAGACACTTTCACACACTATGGGCAATTTTGAGAATGCCATTTAGCTTAATCCGCATGTCTTTGGACTGTGGGAGTAAACCGGAGGAAACCCACTATGTACAGGGAGCACAGGCAAACTCCATGCACACAGGTGGCAATCGAACCTGGACCCTGAAGGTGCAAGGCGACAGTGCTAACCACTAACCACTGAGCCACACCCTACAGTATGTGACACATGTAATTTTTTTTTTTATTAAGTCATGTTTGAATAGTAAAATATTTTTAAAAAAATTAATTCAGTTCAACATATTGCCAATTTATCTATATTGCGCAATCCTGAGCTACATAAACATACTCATTTGTTATTTGTTGTATGTAGTAGATCACTTTTGTGCTGGTTTCTAATGCTGGCTACCACTAATGAGGGCTACCACTGCAAGTAATACTGCATACTGACCCTTATATACTCTCAAACAGTGGTACTCTCAAGGGTCAAGTTTTACATTATTTCACAAAAAAAACTAAACAAGAGAATTTCCCTTTAGGAAATTATGTCCATTTGTAGAATTGGAACGGAAGGGAATTATTTCTGTGACATTTGCAGCAGATACACCAAAGTTGCTACCTCAGACATGCTGTTGTTCTATTAGCACCCAGCTCTCGCACGTCGGCTAACCTAGCTAGCTACATGAGACTCATAGGAATAATGCTGAAGCTGTTAGCACCAGGTTAGCCAACATAATCCAAAATGTTTTGTTTAACATTTAAATTAGTTAGCCATTTACCCTTTGTTACTAGTTCAGTTTCAGTTTCAAAATTGTGTAAAATGCATTTTAAGAAAACATGCTTATTACGGATGTGTGCAGAGGACGAGAATAACTTGACGATTACGCTTTCAAGAAGAAGAAAAAACACATACCTTGACTAATTACTTCAGTGACTGTAATCTTTATGACTTTCATGGTAAAAGACGTTCAAGATTTTAACACCTTAAAGCTGCCTTGCTAACTTAAAAAACATCCGGATTGACATAAATGGCTAATGAATAGCTCTGAAGCAGGATTTCAAGTTTAGCTGGATACAGTACCTTCAAGCTTAGTTCGACCTTAGTCTGGATTTTCTGGTTCACCTGCTACACAGTTCCACTGCACAGCTAATCTGATCAAGGTTGCGTTTAAGAAGTGAGTTATATCATAAATATAATTGATTTTGATTGTAAAATATCGTTTTTACTTAATTATGACAAAATAGTAATGTAGGTGGGGGTGTACAGTAATGGCGTAGTGGTTAGCTCTGTCACCTTGCATCTCCAAGGTCGAGGGTTCGATTTTATACATTTTATATCTCCAAAGATATCCAAGGACCAAAGACATGCGGATTAGGCTAATTGGCGTTCCCAAATTGCCTGTAGTGTGTGAATGCGCGTATGAGTGTTGACCAGAGGTCGTAAAAAATGTGTATAAATACAATGGTACTCACTATTGGCCGCCACAGCCACTGGTTGGACTACAGAGCTTCCTATATTGATGGATGGATGGAGTAATGTAGATAAGTACATTTTTATTACATAACTGTTAGAGCTTCACTTCAGGCTTTTTTCTTCCACATAATTTTAATAATTTAGCATTTACACGATTAAGCAGAATATGATTCTAATCCAATACATATTTTGTCAAATTCAGTGAACATCTTCACACTCTGCTAGCTGTCTGTTCTGTAAGGGCTGAAACAAAATCCAGTATACATACCCAGCCTTGGCTCTGGAAATCAGAAAACAAAAGACAACACAACACTATTCCAGAAAATCAGCAACAAAGGGCATTCGCTGCCCTGTACAGGACGGGAGGAAGTAGAGGGGTAGGGTAGAATGCAGAAAGAGGGCAATGGGAGAGAAAAAAGATAACCTAGTTGTTAGTGTCGCTGCATTGGAGCACTGAAAAATTACGTATATATTTTTTATTGCCTTTTTAAGTGAAGGGTTGCTATTACATTAGTGTGTATTATCTATATCAAGCCTGAGGTTTGCTTTGATAACTTTGTGTTAGCCTGGTATTTTTATTGTTTCCTCTTTTTTAAACATGATTGTGCACGTTATATTATTGGACTCAGTTCCCGAGTGGTGCTATCAACTGGATGTAGCAAATTAATTCTCAAGTGACGCTACAGCCATCTTTAGACGAGAGTCTAGAGAGTGACAATGGGAGCTGTCCGCCCTTTCCGCTTGCATGAGGCTAAGTGTTGCCATGATTGATGTGAGAGGGCGGGTATGCCATCGGTCTTACATCGATCATGGTAACACTAGACTCGTGCATGCGGAAAGGGCGGATTGCTCCCATTGTCACCATGATGGGAGTCTGCCCTAACAGAAAGATGGGTAGGAATTGGCTACAAATAAATTAGGGACAAAATCTGGGGAAATTTTAAACAAAATGTGATAGTTTCATTGTAAGATAAGTAAATCATTGTAAAGTACAAAGGTTATCTGAGAAGCCTTATAAAAAAACAATAATCTGGTTTGGAATACTTGGTTTATACTTGAAAGTGCCTCCTCCTGTCAGGCATTTTATAGACAAACTACAGGCCAAAGTAGATCCTGTGAGTGGAGGTTTGTGAATGTACAGTAGGTGGGCGTGTGGGGGTAGGCTCAAGCTGTTAAAAAAAACATTCAAACGTTTCATCCACCTATTTGAATGTTAGAGAGCTAAGTTTGCTGAACACACCTGTAAACCATTGCCAAAGCCAAATCTTTGACCACACATCAGTGACACATTGTAGACATCCTTATGCAAAAAAACATTAATTCATCTTCTATACAACTTATTCTGTATACAGGTTCATGGGGGGACCTGGGGTCTATCCTAGGAGACTTACAAGATTACACCCTAGTGCCACACAATCACAGGGCACACACACTATAGACAATTCGGAAACACCAATTAGCCTAATCTGCATGTCCTTAAACTGTGGGAGGTAACCCACCAAGCACAGAGAGAAAGTGCAAACTCCACGCATACAAACCTGAGGCACTAATCAAACCCATGACCCTGGAGGAGTGAGGCCACTGTGCTAACCACTACGACAAAGTGCCACCTATACAAAAACAACAAATCCAAAAAAAAATATATAGCATCTAATTTTTATTACTGCAAACTTTCTGATACACACAAACACACACACACACACACCCACACACACCAAATGCTGCATTTTAAAAGTGGCCAAACATTATTCTGTACACTAAACAGTTGTTTAGTCCTAATTGGTTGCAAAACAAACCCACAAGAATAAGCCGCGAGAGAGCACAGCTTCCTGCACACATCCTGGCAGACCGGACTTCGTTACACACCAGGATTTTTACACCTTTTTCTGTGTCGCAGGAATGTACTGTAGCTCAGTAAACCAGACTTTCAGGTCTTGAGGTGATCACGCCGCTTGCCCTTACAGTAGTTAGGTATAAAGTTGCCATGCTGGTTTACACCTCAAGCTGTATCTGTCTCTGCAGGGAGTAAAAGCCAACAGAAAGCATTTAATGGTGCACTAATTTAATGTTCTCCGGCCTTGTTCACTACACAGTTCACTGACATACAGCATCTAACCATGGCTTATCTGGATTTTTTTCCTGGATTTTTAAAACAAATGAAGTAGCAACATATGTTTAATTGATTTGTTTTTTCTCTATTTCTGATCTATTACTTATGATCAGGAGGTCCATGGTTTGAGCCCCAGGACCATTGAGCTGCCACTGTTGGGCCCTTGAACAAGGTCCTATGATTGGGCATGGAGCAGGCAACCTGACCCTGTAAAAAGGGTAATCGGTAATCACGCCCGGATCCTGGAGGTGCAAGACCACAGCGCTAACCACTATGCCACCGTATGCCAGCTGTTTTGCAATAGATGGAAAATTATAACTCCTTTTGCGACCTGGTGGTTTTCTGAAACTCGATGGTAAAAGAAGGTAAGGTACCTTCTTGTACATGTATTTATGTAAGCTGCATTTTTATTAATTATTAATTAATTTTTTGATTAATAAAGGTCAGGGACACGGTTATTGTTTGTATTTGAGATTCATTTTTAGGTCTAGTGACACCATTTTTACTCTAAAGAATTAAAAAAATAAATAACTATGAATGACACATTAACCAATATGCACCTTGTTCAACTATACTGAACAACACTGGCTTTTCTGTTACAGGAAGATCGTCAACTGGTCTCACCTCATTGATTTGAGGCTTCAGGAGATGTTGCACAACCTTTGCTTCCTGTCTTCTTACTTGTGTTTGTTCATTGAATTGCTTTTCCTGGGGTAGAATGCATTCTTAAACAGGATCGAAGATCAAGTTTACTTGCTTTGAGTGTTTTATATAATTGTTTTTTTGAACACAAATATTTTCTTATGATCCTTCAAGAATTAGTTAAAATAAGACAAATAAGTTGTACTGTACCTGCTTCACAAGAATCATGCATGAGTTAATCGTAAAGTATAGGTTTTGCTATCTAGTGGAAATATGTCTCACCCTATAAGCTTGTGTTAACTGTTTTGCACTCACCCACTCGATCATTGTCTATACCGTATACATGGTCATGGGGGGCCTGAAGCTCATCCTAGGAGACTTAGGGCACACTCACACACTCATTCACAAACCATGCACAATTTGAGAACGGCAATTATCCTAATCTGCATGTCTTTGGACTGTGGGAGGAAACCGGAGTACCTTGAGGAAACCCAACAAGCATGGGGAGAACATGCTAACTCTATGCACACTGACCCCGAGGCGGTAATCGTGCCCGGATCCTGGAGGTGCAAGACCACAGCGCTAACCACTACGCCACCGTACGCCAGCTGTTTTGCAATAGATGGAACATTATAACTCCTTTTGCGACCTGGTGGTTTTCTGAAACCCGATGGTAAAAAACTTTTCTCTCTTTGCTGCTTGAGCGGATATGTGTGTTTAACCTCTCTGAAGCAAATTAGTACGCACTCACGACTTATAACTGCAATACCAACATAATAAAAGCAGCAAGTATTGAACTTTCCATACTTCCTGCAAGGCACTTCTCCATTTCA
Source organism: Clarias laeviceps (assembly GCA_030014305.1). Lineage (NCBI taxonomy): Eukaryota > Metazoa > Chordata > Actinopteri > Siluriformes > Clariidae > Clarias > Clarias laeviceps. The sequence goes on along the minus strand of JAQMYJ010000036.1, from coordinate 29,570,145 downwards.
GCTGTGAAAACTTGTGTACGTTTTTATTATTTTTTTTACAGGTCCACTTCCTGATTTTGTTTTCCATTATTTGCAGCTTTTTGCTGAATGTTCAGATTCAATACATTCACCGTGCAAACGATTTTAGTCTAGACTAGGTTATGAAAGCAGCTATAACTGGGGTAAAAGCTGTGTAATCTTTTCTTAGTTTAAGCGGAGAGAATTTACACAACCAGACGTTTTGTCTAGAAAATATGGTGTATGTTTGAAAGTTTTATTCTCCACTTGTTTAGGGCTATTAACAGAAGACAGAGTCACATATTAGCTTGAGAAAAATGTGTCGCTTTCGCACTCATCTGAAAACCTCATAAATTTTTTTCCTTTAACTTTCAAAATATGTTACCAATCAATAATCATTAACAATTAACGACAACCCGACACACATTTCCCTATCAGTTTAAATTTCACTTCAACTTTCTAGTTTTCCATGCACTGATTTATTTGTAGCTGCACATAAATTTTCAATTTTTTATTAGGTTATTTTTGCATGTCATGTCATCGAACAATCTTGTACAAGAAGAGTTTTAGCCAAACAGGTTGGCATGACTCCCGATTTGTTCTCTGTGAAAGCGCTCGCATTACGAAAGAACGCTAAGTACAGAGAGCCCTTTCCCCTTCTCACAGAAGTGGAAACGGGAAGTAAGCTAACAAGTTGAACCAATTACTCTGAGAACAGATAGCTTCCACACCATGGTTGGGTTAAAACACTCCAACCCCTGCATAACCCCCATACCCCCCCACATCACCCCATGGGGCACTAAACTCTTATCTCAGACAAATGAGAGTGCAAGAAAATTACACAATATACACAGTGAGGGGGTCAGTGGTGAGAAAAAAAGTGAGAGAAAAATGAGTGGAGCCAGTACTGTTCTGGGTGTAATTATAGATCAGTACATTTTTACAAATGTGCTGTAAAGTGGAAAAAAATACAAAACAATATGATGAAAGGATGTTCAGTATGAGCTGCCTGGGAATAAGTGCCCTGGGATGAGGTCAAAACAGGCCTAATGATTACAGCAACAATCTGTGTGTGTGAATAACTAATTAATTTTCTAATGCCTAATATTTATTCACGATTTATTGAAAAAGGGGTAATATGGATATGTTAACAATCTAGGCAATATAATGAACAAAAAAATGTATTTACACGTTTTAAAAGTAATGATAACTTTGGTTCTGCATGACATATCTGAAAACCTGAATACACAGTGTGATGTCTGAAGCCTCGCCATTAACCCACACCAGCAGGACTTGTAAGCGGCTGGTTTTTCAGATCGGTCCAGTGATTTATTGCCGCACAGATCCACACTGCTATAGTTTTAAGGGTTATTTCTCCTGTGTATTTCTAAGGAAGTGTCTGAAAGATGCATTAGCGAACGTCAGTACGCCCTTCTCATTCTCCTTGCGGCAGCTGGCATCCGCTGCATTTACCGCCTCTCAGTACACCCCTCTGGTGCTACCACTCCGGTACCTGTTTATTCTGCCAGTCCTCTACCAGTTAATCGATCACGTACGGCAGATGGACAGATTTTTTAAAAGGATCTGCAATTATACTTAGGAAATGTGTGGGAAACACTGCATACATAAAAGGGACGTTCATGTCAAACCAGAACTTGTGAGGAAATTTCTTGTAGATGAAGCGTAAAACTGACTTGTAGAAGACTTCAAGCGCATTATGGTGGCAGTCCGATCATGGCTCCAGCGTACTGAGAAACCGTTCAACCTTGATGGTATTTAAGCTCTAGTGTAACAGTGAGATTATGCATACAGTAAGTGTAGAGGGGGATTATATAAAAAAGGGACGTTTTTACTCTCATAACTGTGTTCTGTTATTCTGCACAATCAAAAGTCCCTGTTTGACTTGAACGCCCCTTGTAGTTTTCATTCTAGCGCATTCCTAAAGTTTTTCTTTTTGGTGCAGTCTACAATATTTAGCCTAACACATGACATGAAATAGACCATGTTACACAACATCCTGCATCAGCCTGGGAATCTTGCTTAATGCCCACATGCATCCTGCGTGGTGTAAAAAGTTAAAATCCTGCCAGTAGAACAATAGGGCACGGAGTGTGAGTGTGTACGTTGAAAGTGTTATTTTCTTTTCTTTGCGCTTGCATACAAGGCACAGAAGGGTGTGTGAGCCTGGGAGAAAACAAAAGCTTGGCATGTGGATGGCTCATCGAACGTCGTTCGCGCTGTATCATCGGCCACCCACACGTGCACCCACACTGAATACAAGCTCTCCCTCTCTCACTTTATCTCTCCGCTTACATCATCAGTATGTTCTCTAAACTCCACGTTGTCTGTTTTTCATTTCTCTGGTAAATCTGGACATCTGGTCGTACCCACGGTTGAGTGTTAGCCAATATGGTCTTAGGTTTCATGTCACGCTAACAGCGCCAAAGAAAAAGAAAAAGAAAAAAAAATCAGGATTGGAGTCATTTGAGGGTTTTCAAGCCTTCAGTACACATAAGAAATTGGGGTGCAGCATACGCAGCTAACGCACATTCATGGTCGAAAACTGTCCAATGTGGCTGAATTAAAACAATTCTGCAAAGAAGAGTGGGCCAAAATTTCTCCATAGTGATGTGAAATACTCATTTCCAGGTATCGCAAATGCTTGATTGCGGTTGTTGTGGTGGCACAACCAGTTATTAGGTTTAGGGGGCAATTACTTTTTCCACATAGGGCCAGGCAGGTTTGGATAGCTTTTTTCCCTTAATTAATGAAATCATAATTTTAAAACTGCTTTTACTTGGGTTATCTTTGTGTAATATTATTTTTTCTGATTTGAATCATTTAAGCGTGATAAATATGTAAATAAATGAATAAATAAAAATCAGGAAAGGGCAAATACTTTGACAAACACTGTAATACATGATGGCACGTTGTTTTCTGAAACTCAGACTTCTAGCAATGAATGTAACCATGTAAATATCAATGTAACAAAATACGCTCTTTAACAGGAAGTCCTATACACAGACATGAAAGAAGTAAACAGATACCCATAATTGTAGCATTCCACACATGCACCAAATTTGGCTAAATTTCTAAAACTTGATTTTCCTTTAGCAGCTTTAAGAGCATTAACTAATCGTAAGCATGGAACGAGAGGGTTGTTCTGTGCGCCAGCATGAAAACGTCTTTCAGAGAGAATGGAGTGTCTCCATTACTGTTTTACCTGTTTCTATAATTTTGTTAATGGTAGTAAAGAGGGATTTCAAGATAGCTATTTGCCTCTAGGAAATTTAACCCTTAGACTGAACAAAAATCTGACCACTTTGCAAGAAATTCAGAAATTTCTTTAAATTTTAACATCTAAAGGTAGGCATGTTTACAGATGACTTTATTAATGTCTTAAAAAGAAGGAAACAAATAATAAGCATAGTAAGGACAAGACACACTGGTGCATACATTTTATCCCAAATCTATGGGGGTCTCTTTCAGTTTAGTACCATTTGCATGATTGTTTAAGGGCGATGGAGTGCAGTCTGGTGTTCCACAAGGTTCTGTTTTAGGCTCTATGTTATTTTCCAATTATAACTCCTTTAGCTACTTTTAACCTGTGATACTTTTGGAATTTTTAGGCCCTTGTTAATATTTGGCGTTAGGATGCAATGATGTGTTTATAAATAATCCTGGATGCATCTTGATTCAATACATAATAAATTGCTTTTAAACTCTATGTTTGGCTCCAGAGTGTGCAACAGCAGCTCAATCGCATGTGTGTGGTATTGGTTCCAGTATGGTCAATTCGGAGTTCCCAAAAACAATATAAGAAACAGGTAATTTGCTTTGCCTGTTCTATATGATGTAGAATCTTCACCCCTTGCTCCGGGTTCCTTTGTTGATCGGGAACAGCAACAAAAAATTATATTTCCTCCAACTGTAATGAGATTTCACAAGTTTGCTGTCGACCCAAAACAATTTATCATGGTAAGACAGCGCTGCACACAGTCTCCAGCCCTGTTCCAGCTTTTTTCTTCTAACTCATAAAAACTGAAATTTGTCCATAAAGCGCCTCTTAAAGCGTGTCTATCTCTGCAAATCTGCAAGTTGGCCAGTCTGATTTGTAACATGTGCCAGAAATCACTCTGACGTCAGCCACGCCCCCTGGTTGCAAAAACAATGCAGGAAACTACAGTGATATTTTTATTTTATTTATTTATTTTAACAGAAAGCCAGATGCTATAAAAGAGGACACATTACAAGCCAGTTGTGGGATTAACAGTCCGTAGATGTTTGGCTTCGCAGCTCTATTTGATTTTAGCTGAGCAGCTAATGCTTAAAGGTATTAGGAAGTACTGTGTTTAGCGCTTATTATTAATATTATTTTGTACTATTTAACTGTTTATTTATTTTTTTATTATTTTACTGCTTATTAGAGCTGGGTGATTTCATGAATTATGTTTCGTTGGTTGATTTCGTTCACTGGATCGATGAGTCAGTTTTCAATTCAAAAACAATTCACATTTTTAAAAGTTATATAAGGACACTTACCAATGGTAAAAGGTCTAAAATTAATGAATTCTTTTAATACAAATTCATTAGAATTCGGAAGTTTAAGCCAATCTGGAATTTTTAAGGGAATTTAAGGTGAAATGAAGGTGTAATAAGGATTGACATTTACAGAAGAGTTCAAGTCAAGAGACACTTAGCCGCAGTAAAGCATTTGAATAGTGCAAGCGTTTTTAAAAAGCCTGTATTTCGGTGATTGACGATCACGGCCGAGGTGGCTCGAACTTGGCTGAGAGACATTCAAGCCATTTCCATATGTTTCAGCCATTAGAGGAGTTCCTGGGAGGCCAGCTTTTCTGATGCAAAGCAGGCAGTCCGATCATGGCTCCGGTGTAATGAGAAAACTTTCTACCTTGATGTTATCCAAGTACTATAGAGAAATAGACTGCGTTTTTTTACCCTCATGACTTGGTTGTGTTATTCATATACTATATAATAATTAACAACACAGGATTTCAATGCTTATCAGATACTGTTAACAGTTTTAATACCTGTAGGAAATATGACAGCTTGAAACAAATCAGACAGTAAAATTGAATCGAATGGAAAATTGTAATGCCCAAAAATGCTAACTGAATTAATTCAGCATATGATTTACAGCTCTACTGTTATAAAAATCTTCCAGTAAGTGAAACTTTACAAATATTTAGTTAATTACAAATTCAATCAGACCCCAAATAAACAATCGGCTTAAAATGAGCACAATCATGTTAAAACAAATCACAGCGCTAAGGAGTCAGAGCTCTCAAGAAACTCAGAAATACACTTAGGAGGCCATCACACAGATCTTCTCCACTAGGAACTCAGAAATGTCCCATGTCCAACCTGGTCTTGCATAATTATCAGCCCAGTTAAACTGGCTTGCTAAGTAAGAATAATTTAACAAGCTTTCTAGTTAGCAAACATTACTATGTTAGACTGCTTTGACACACTGACATAGCGCACTTAAAAGCATCAGAAAACTAGCTGGCTGACACCTTAGAGCTTGGTTATGTTCTTCCTCAGGAGTTGCCTTTAATGAACATTTTTAGCTAGCTAACGTCATTTAGCTAAGATATTCTGGCACATGGATGTGTTTTGTGGAGCACTTCGGATTCCAGTGTAAATGATTTGGTCAGTGTTGTAATGAAGCAAATAAAACCGTTATAATAACATTCTTCACCGTCAGATGTAACCATGTAGTGTCACGGAGCAGTGTCTATAATGCTGTAACTAGGGAGACTAGGTGAAAAGCAAAAACAATGCAAATAGCAAAGAAATCAAGCAACGTGATTAAGTTTATGGTGAATAAATACAAAAAAAAAATTGACATTCATGGTGATTTTCTTGGCGTTGGAAACGGAGCGAATTCACCTTTTGTGGTTTAAGCAATACAAACACATCCTGTACTCCTACAGTTGCACCAAACGAAATTATAAAACGCTACTGGTTCATTAATATACATGGATTTGGATACTAGATCTTTTACATAATTGCTATTTAAATGCAATTTTAAAGGGAGCTTGATAGCGCTATTAGAAATGCACTGGCTACATCCACTCTGGAATAAACAAGCAGGAAGCAACAGACAGAATAGTTAGGACGAGGAACTATCGGACTTCCAGGGTTAAATTTACCTCTGACGCTGAACCCATTTGACTACCTGAGCCTTTTTTTTTTTTTTTTGTGCAAATGCACACAAGCGTGGTTTCTTCTAATAACTGAACTGTAAAAATACCCAGAGGTACACAGATGCCCGAGAAACTCTTTTATCCTCCCCTCATCGGAACGATGCAGTTAATGTTTAACATCTCATCAGTATCCTCAAAGCCCCTTGTGTGCCATAAACTCCCAGCATGCCATGCAGCTATTAAAATAACCGCCCGCAGCCGAAATAGCCGAGAGACACTATTAGTTGAAGCGGGGGTCTCTGGACTGGACATACCACTAGTGTTTACTGCTTTAATCATGCAGTTGTGTGTGTGTGTGTGTGTGTGTGCGTGTGTGTCTGTGTGTGTGTGTGGGCGCACCACAATAAGCCTTATCCAGATGGGTTATGCAAATCAGGACTGGCTCTCTTGAACCTGCAAGCATGCAAACAAGGCTGAGCTACAACACAGGCCAAAGGGTTACTTACTGAGTGAGAAAACAAACACACGCTTTATGTCATGCTGTGTCTTTCAGGGGAGGCAATAAAGCTTAGCATGACAACTCCGTATTAATAGAGTGCACACAACTCCGTCCACCCCCCCCCCCCCCCAAGGCTTAAACGAGAAACTAAAGATCAGACAGCTGCTGGTTTTGCATGGATGTACTTGTTCGGTTCTGTTTTTCCACCATACAGCTTCCCACACAGATAAACTTCACTTCCTCCTCACGGTGTGTGTCATCACAGCCATCTGTAGCACTCGGCTAACCGAGCTACAAATAACCAGGAATAAATACCCGTAGCTTACTCAGTACTCTGGCTGAATGCATGCCGCAGATACAGTACATCTCCGGAGACCTGGACGAAATCTAGGCAAAGTTTATTATTACAAGATAAGTATAAGTCTATTCTGGGTGACATGGCTGTTCCTGGAAGAAGAGACCGTATGTACATTAGCAAGTGATAAAACAACAGGCAGTCATTTGTTTACTTCTGGAATTTCCAGTAAAAGCAATCGCACTACTACCCTATACAGTACAGTACTATACACTACACCACAACCACTTGCAGAGAATCAAGCACGTGACATTGTACTGTATGCAGAGGTGGAAAGAGTAATACAATTTTGTACTCAAGTAAAAGTACTGTTACTTCAGTGAAATTTTACTGAAGTACAA
>JAQMYJ010000036.1:29499823-29517269 GCA_030014305.1 Clarias laeviceps | reverse complement strand
CACCTCCTTCACTGGAACTGACAGGTACAAAGGCCACACCTCCTTCACTGGAACTGACAGGTACAAAGGCCACACCTACTTCACTCGGACTAACACGTACATAGGCCACACCTTCATTACTGGTAATGCCATTCACAATGGCCACACCTCTTTGGCACTGACAAGCAGATTGGCATTAACAGCGCATTAAGACCACACCTTTATTGGGACTGAGAGGTAGACTCTTCTTCCACTAGGCATAATAGATAGATAGATAGATAGATAGATAGATAGAGTAAGATATAATGCTGCTGCTGAGTGAAACAAAAAGAGTCTTTCAGCACAAACCATCATAAGTGTGTAAAAAAAGCAAGAAATAAAATACAGTGAGATTGCACAAGATATGCGGTGAAGGCTGTGAGCCAACACTGACCACGCATGCCCGATTACAGCTCATGTGGAAATGTCAGCTCAGATGATGTGACTGCCCAAGTACTGTTATGAACAGAGACGTTTCTCACAGGAATTCATGCTAAATTATAGATCTGACACTTTTCCTCATTAAATTACACAATCAATATGGATCTTTTTTTACTGCAAAACACGAATACACTGAACGGCGTGTCATTCTAGTTGAATGCCTTCCCAGAACAAAAGGAGCTGTGCGAAATGAGAGCTTTGGCATTTAACCGTAACAGGGACTCATGTAGGATAGTGGGGATTTTTTTAGTGGAATAAAATATCTTACAAAACCAATATTGTTTGTGAGTGACATCCCAGATTTATTAGACTGAGGTAGGAAAGTTTAGGGTGTCTTCATATTCAATGGGTTGTGTTTTGTCCCTGAAGAAAGGAGCTGGGGTTGTGATGGGGACGATATTAATAAAGCTAATAATTATTTCATGCATCTTAATTAATTTATTCTGTTGCTTTAAATATTGATTCAGACTATGCAAGTACACAATAAATAAGAAGAATATTCATATAAATGACGAGTGATACCATATTGTCTTGGTCTTGCACATCTATCTATAAAAATATATATTTTTAAATGTTTTGTGCAGCCTGTACTTTCAGTATGCTAATTAGGCCCAACCTTCCTTCCTATCATGGCATTGAAATCACATGACCTGAAAACCTCATTATAATTTTCTTCAAAACAATCACCATGGCAGACACAGAGCCAACAAAAAAGAAAGATTCAAGCTTTTTAAGGAATCTGCCAAGAAAAATCTTCACTTGTTTGGGTTTCCAACATCTTGTTTGTTTTGTCACCTTGTCACGTGACCATTGCATTTGCATACTCATTCATTTTCATTAGCATCTGCCAGAGATAGGCGTGTACACAGGATCAGCCTTGTCTCTGCTCAGTGATTTCAATGTTTGTGCAACACATTGTATTTGCTATAGTGACTTTACACTGGTGGCCGAGAAGTGCAAAACAAAATAACAAAAGCAAAAACAAAATAACAAAACTGAAAACAACATAAATCAGAAAACACAACAACATATCCAGATACAAAATATGAAGTGAGAAAACACAACGACAATTCAGTCAAACTGGAAAAGGTAGGTATAGTTATAGACTTATATCATATTATAGAATGAAACTCTTACCGGTGATCTTGAGTGGCAGATGCCTAGGCCCAATTAGGTGTGGTTTCATTCGCAAACCACACCTACCTTTTTCGCTTTGGTGATTCTTACAGCTGATTGGACGAGACATCTGCCGCTCAAAATATACAGGAAGTAATGCAGCCTCATGAACATTTAAATGGATTTTCCTTAAGGATTCATTTCAGTATTTTAGGATTGTAAATAACTTTGGTCAACTAAGTAAAAAATTTATTTGACTTGATTTCAGAGTACTTCTAGTATGTATTGAGTGACAGATGTTCTTATACCGATAAGAATTTAATTTGCAAATTAATCCTGCCTTTTCCGGTTTAACTGAATTGTTGTTGTGTTTTCTCATTTGGTATTTTGTTTCTGGGTATGTCGGTATGTTTTCTGATTTGTTATGTTGTTTTAGTTTTTGTTATTTTGTTTTTTGTTTTTATTATTTTGTTTTTGAAAACATAATAACAAATTCAAAAACAAAATAACAAAAACAAAATAAGAATTGTTTTTGTTATTTGTTTGTCGGTTTTGTTATTTTGTTTTGCACATCTCGGCCACAGTAAATCTTTTTTTTTTCGCTTCATTTTAGGATACATTCTTACACCTGTGATATAAATTTTGAGAACCATATATGGTCTGTTTCAATCTTTAAATGCCACGAATTAACTGTTTAACTGACCTTTTGAGATCCCCTATTCAATTTATTCATGTAAGATTTATTTGTTCATTGACCTGCTCATTAATAAATTAATTTAAAGTCACATATTATACAAATTACACGTTAAAATTTAAAGTAGGTTATACTGTACAGAAAAGGCAAACCTCTAATAATCACACATAACATACATGAAAATGTTAATAAAACAAAACTGTCGAAGGAGCTCAATCAGAATACACAAAGCCAGAATTTATTGCAAATTACTGAAGTCATACCTCATGACAGGTCTGTTAAAAAAAAAAAAAAAAAAGATCTCTAGCCCAAGGATCATAATGTGATGGATGCCTAATAAAACGGCAGATGAACCCAACAGAGTTTATGTTGCTTAGGCTTCAACACGGCTATAGAAGCAGAAAGATACGGCTAATTAGGATAATAACCTTTTACTCGTAATTCTTCATCATACATGTTTTGACTGGAATAAAGGACACGCCCTTGATCATGGTGATGCGATGAGAGACTTTGTTGACAATTGTAAGTACTATTACCTTTCCTCCAACGCCATTCAGCGCTGAGATTGTTCGAACACATACTGTACGGTAGCTGGGTGACTCACAGACATGGCTAAGCCCGGATTTACGATCAGTATGGAGCTGAAATCCGATCTTAATGATGTCCGTGCCAAGCCTAAGAGCAAACAAAGAAAAAGTGGCAGTGCCTGCCTCAACTCGACTCAGTTCTTTAAGTCCTGGATCGAAATGAAGTAGCTGGTCTTCAAAACATTGCATGATGGGTCTTGCTAAGCTCAGAAATTCAACCATGTGCAACATTGCAACACACACACACCAATCTTTTCTGTACTCATCTCAACTTTCCCAAACCTGTTTGGACAGGAATCCAAAATGACATCATAGCTAACAACAGACAAGAACTAACGGGGTAATTAGTTCTCTACTAGCGAGATTGTGCTAGGTTGTAGAGCAGCACAATAAATCCTATTTTAATCACAATTTCACAATTAAATCTGATTAGCTACGTCCTTGCCTGAATAATTGGGACAAATCATTATCAAGTATTTGTTATTATTCTTACCCATGCCGGTTATTAAAATTAAAAGATTATTCTAAACCTGAGTCAGATTGTTAGATGCTGATATGTAAAAGGCTTTACGTAGTAACACAGCGGGTCCCCAATATAGGAAGCACTAATATACGCTGTGTGTTGGCATCAGAGTTTATATTTTATATTTGACAGGTTAGGCAAGTAAGGTTTAAGTCTGACAAACTCTGTCTGTTGTTTGAGTTTGAGGAGTGTTTACTTGAGTTTACAGTTCAGAATTTTACAGCTAACTCAAATCAAGCTAATATCCCTAGCACAATTAAACACAGTGTTAGAGCATGTGCCTATGTTCTTATGGTGATATAATCTCTAGGTCATCTTTTGTTAACACACATTCGCTTATTTTCTTCGAGGGAAATTTCAAGACAAAATATCTCCTGAATAATATCCAGTTTACTTAATTGGAACAAGGCTTCAAAACTTTTATTTTATATCGTTTTTGACATCTCTGAAAAATGTTCCATCGAACAAATATTGAGCTTCAGGTCTCTGTAGAGACCAGGGGGACATAGGACCTTGGTAACCTTGGATCCTGGGAACATAAGACCCTTTGTGAATTTGGGAACATAGGGCTCTGGGAGAACAGGAACCTTTATTATGCAACCATTATCTAACGTATACAGTCTACCTGAGCCTCCAAGAACAAACTGGACACCATTTTAACTTAAACACATCTCCTGTTATGTTGAACTTCCAGTCTCACACAGCATGATGCAGATCAATCCCTGCTATCCGTTTCACCCAGATGAGGATGGGTTCCCTGTTGAGTCTGGTTCCTCTCAAGGTTTCTTCCTATTACCATCTCTTTGCCACTGTCGCCGTCGTCCTCGGCTTGTTCATCAGGGACGGTCTAATCATTTTGATTCATACACATTCATAATTCATACAAACTTAAATAATTCTTTTGAGTGTGTAAAGCTGCTTAGTGACGATGTTACTTGTTAAAAGCGCTACACAAATAAAATTGAACTGAATTGAATATAAATCTGGGTATCAGAGGATACTGTAAAAAGTCCAGGAAAAAGGGACCTTGGAACATAGGTATGAACCCACTGGAAATGTACCACTAACACGACACAACATGCTAGGATATTATTAACATACTGTACAGTAGCATGACATTTAAAGCTATATTGTACGTGAATTTATATATGAAAGTGTAAATATATATGAATTGAATTGAGTATATGTTTTGTTGGAAAAAAAAATGTCAGATTGGACTTGGGAAATGTGTACGAATGCATCTTAACTAGCTCAGATGTTTCAAACGGTATCAGATTTAACTAAAAACCCCAAAAAAATTCGAACAATGTGGCTAAAAATGTTCAAAATTTTATTTACTATTCATTCTTTTACATTTGTGGTTCTGGTATTAGGCAGACACTGTTATTCAAAGCGACATGAAGTAGAGAGACATGAAGTAAAGAGTCATGAAGTGCAGAACTTCTGGGAAAACTTCCCTTGGATTCTTCAGACTTAAACCTAACAATGATAATTAGGTAAAACATGTCCTTTCAGCACACATAGCTCTGCTTGTCTTTATACTATGTCCTACAGCTTTTGAGCTTGGTTCCTCTTGAGGTTTCTTCCTCACGTAGTTTCAGGGAGTTCTGACTTGCTCATTTGGAATTAGGATCCATATCCGGATTTCTGCAAAGCTTCTTTGAATTGAACCGAACCGGCAGGGGCGACAGCCAAAACCAGGAAGCGAGAGACATAATGAAAGAGCCCACAGTGACACTACAAAGACCTCGGCATGTTTCATGTGAAGGTGACTATGGGCTAGGTTTTCTGAACACTGCGATGTAATTGCAGACAAAACTGGTCTAGTGCAGACGCTTCAGTCGCCACGTCATGCACAAAGCAGTCGAGCGAATTCCCGGGACAAACACGCTACGTGATAAAGCCTGTGATTAGAGCGTCTGTACAAGATGGACAGTACAAAACCAAAGTGCGCAGGCTTGTAATTTTACTCGGGTGATTTGATCTTCAAGTCTTGAAGACACTGTGTCCATCCGGATTACGCAAGTATAATATGTCATTAAGAAAAAACATTTTTTTTAGCTGACATTTATTTGCTCTCTAATTTGGTAGGAAGTTAGAAAATACTTATGCTTGTTGTGGGATTTGCACCGTTACCAAATGTGAAGTATTTTAGACTTTACATGTGTATATTTTCAGGTATTTGGTTGCTTCTGGTTGAGATGTTAAGTTAAGTCTTTATTTGCTACATATACATTACAGCACAGTTAAATTCTTTCTTTGCATATCCCAGCATAACTGGGTTCAGAGTGCAGGGTCAGCCATGATACAGCGCCCCTGGAGCAGATAGGATTAAGGGCTTCGCTCAACAGTGGCAAATTGGTGGAGCTGGGGATCGAACCGCCGATCTTTCGATCAATAATTCAGTGCCTTAGCCCTCTGAGCCACCACTGCCCCATAACATAATAACATAATGTTAACATAGATGTAATTCTTTTTTCGTCTAGCTTGACAACACTGTCCAGTTCTCACTCACTCATCATCTGTACCGCTTTATCCTGTATACAGGGTCATGGAGGGACTGGAGCCTATCCCAGGAGACTTGGGGCATGAGGCAGGGTACAACCTGGACAGGGTGCCAATCCATCGCAGGGCACACACACACAAATACACTACGGGCAATTTGGAAACGCCAATCAGCCTAATATGCATGTCTTTGGATTGTGGGAGGAAACCAGAGCACCTGGAGGAAACCCACCAAGCACTGGGAGGACACGCAAACTCCATGCAACATCCAGGGAATCAAAATCCATGGCAAAAGTGCTAACCACTAAACCACCGTGCCGCTACAATCCAGCTCATGTTTAACATATTGGATAGACAAGACATATAACAAAATAAAAACTACACAACATAAATATATTGGCATCTGAAATCTGTGGAACTGGCATTAATGAAGATAGAGACTTGCTTACACAGGACTACCAAGTGGCCTGGATGGTTTCCTTGTTATGTTCTGTAATACCAAGGAAATATTAGATGCTCAGAGTCATGAAGGCCTGGTCCATGTCCTATTAAATATTATATACTGTTCAGGGATTCTCCTTGGTATACAGCAGAGGCTTTACGATGCAGCAGGTTGGGAGTCAGTTCTCCCAGACTAAATATCGATATGGAAATATGGTATTCACAGCTGTAAGATAAATCAACATGGCTCAATATAGCGCAATCCATGCTGCACAATGTTCTCCAAAAAGTAGTTCACTATAACAATTTTGGTACCCGAAAGGTCAAAAGTGTAACATCCAGGAGCTAAGGATATTACTCATAAAACATACACCATGCCATATTATTAATACTGTATATCATTCCAAACATAACACAACAGCAAATCTACTGTATCTCTGGAACACTCAAAGGTTACTGTACTCCGCCACTAAATGAATTTGTTTCTTTAGGACCAAATCTAGCACATCTTCTCTTAGTTACAGGAAGGCATTTACGAGACACAGACGTACACTGAGTAATTCTAGGACCAGTGAGCCGTTGAATTGCCCATTGTCTGGAAAAGTGTCAAAACTCAGGAAAGCCAGTGCGCTATCAGCCCCTACATGCTTCCCTTGAATGATTCACACGCCTGAGCCGCAGCTAATGGCAAACCATAACTGTGAGACCAAATCTTCCCTGCAGGGGTGAATAGGAACAGGTTAGGAGTGTTGAAAGCCTAATAATGCTGCAATTAATGTTAATTAATCAAAATATTTACTTGAGGGTTTACACAAGGCCTATCGAACCAGCAGGTCAAATTTAGTGCATTTCAGTTTTTAAATGCCTGTGCGAAACTTCAAGGTGGATACAGTATATCTCTAAGATTTGAGCAAATTATCCCAAATTTTACTCAAGCCAAGTGTTTTAATATAAATCCAATGTATTTCGTATTGAAATGTTCATGCATTTTGAGTATGATTTGTGAGCTGCAGGTCTAATTCCTGGTTACTGAATTATGAAGGGGCTTTTGAGGGATTTCTTTTTACTGTAACCAACAGCAAGCTGTTCCAGTCAAACGACAATGAGAAATGTGAAGCCAGCCAACTGAATCTTTTCAAAATTTTCAAAGCTCATGAAGTCTTACAGAACAGCGTAACACACTTACTGTAGATGGTGCCATTAACCCCTTCCTCAGTCATGACCTCACAGACACCTACGATTTGGCTGTCACTATGATTAACAGAGGAAAGTGAGAGTACGCCCCCATGTTTACTTGGCTCTCGCCCACTAGCTGTTAGCCGTTAACTTTTTGTTGTGCAGTATTAATGGCTTTTTCCTGCATGAATGAAATAATCCTTCAGAGACTCAGAGTGCTTTAACACTGTGGACAGAGGCTCAGATAGCAGTACGCTTGACCCCAAACACTCCATAGCGTGCCATGGCATTGACCAGTGTACCATGCTCAAGTCCACCTTTCCTCTAAAATCACTGTGTTCGTGTGTGCAGCACGTGCCAATCTCATCCTATGAACTACGCATCCATACCTAATAAAGAAATAAAGGCACACATTCTTATTTCCCCCAAAATGTCAATAATATTAGACATGGTATGAAGGTTGACTTCCATGCATTCTTCTTCTCTTTATGTTCCGTTTGTTTTTGTGTTGTGTCGAGCAAACCAACTTGGTGCATACGGCCACCTGCTGTATTGGAAAGCGTTAATAAATATGCAGTGTAATCAGGTCCAAATATGAGGGAGTGGTGTCTCAGTCTCAGGCAGCTAAGGCCCTCGGTTGTTGATTTGAGGATCTGAGGATCAAGGTTCAAGCCCTGCCGCTGGTGTGTTGTCACACACGATACTACCCAGTCACTGCATTTGCTGCCCGGGTAGAAAAATTAGAGGGTTGCGTAAAATTTTTACCAAATTGTGTGCGGATCGGATGGTCCGCTGTGGAGAGCCCTGGAGGTGGGAGCAGTCGTACCTGGGCATGATACAACACAATTGTGGGCACGGACCCGAGTAACAAGACTTCAAAGTCCAGTTCGTTTTAATAGTGTGAACACTCGAGCATGGATCAGTGTACCATGCTCGGGGACATTTGAAAAGGTGGTTTCAAGCTCGGTATTTTGAATCAGGTACGATTGCGAACATACAGTACCAAAACACAGACTTGGTAATTTAGAATGAGACGTCTAGCTCTGAAATCTGTGTATTCGTCTTCCGAACTGCTGATGAAGCAGAAAGGCAGACGAGTGGGTCCTTCTGGTCATCACAGTAGGCATAGTATGAAGGTTGCTTTTGTTGTACTCTTTTTCTTCTTTGTGTTTATTGATGGATCACAAACCAAATAGGTTCTTACTGCCACCTACAGTACCGGAGTATGTAGACACACAGCAACAGTACTAATGGCAAAGCCCACCCATTTGGGGGTGGGGCAATCATTTAAAGCAATTGCATCAAAGGTGAAAACAACCGTACTGCCACAGGTTCAAAGCGGATCAGTGTTTCATGAGTAACGTGCTCTAACGGCGCTCGACATGGAAATGGATCCCCTTCTGACTTAAAGAGGAAATGAGTTTCCTAAGATAACAAGCAAAAATGAAAATTTAATGACTGTGAGGCATGCTGTGTCTAGGCACCAGATTTCACAACATTTTAAGAACATAAATATTTTAAGGCCTATGAGTCAGACTTCTGTTTAATATTTGTAATAAATTGGAGCGGCCAAAGAAACAGGTTATAGTCAGTGGCATTTAAAATATGTGGATACTCTGTTGTACCATGCTCATTAGCCTGTGTGTAATTACTTCTAATCATTTGTCATGATAATGGCTCAAAGGCAGGCTTTTTATTTATTCCCTTGTCTCTCTTTCCTTCACAAAAGCCAGTTTGAACAGGCCGTGTACTGATAATTTGTTTGTCAGAGGTTTTATTGTTACACATGCCAGCAAATACTGAGTAACTAATTAAATCAAATTACAAATCGGCTTGACTGCATCTTTATTGCGCTCTCCTTTATTAGAGCCAACGATGTAGGATCTCAGACCAATAGTGAATCCTATCCATTTGAAATAGAACATTTATAAAATTCTATTTCATTATATTTTAGCCAACATTTTGTTCTCACCGGGCTGCAGTTTAACCAGGAAGTCAAGTCTTGAAGTCAAGTCAAGATTTCTGTGGTTATATAATCATACTTACACCCAGTTTATGGTCACTGCATGTCATCATGGGAAAGTAAGGCTAAAAGTTTTGGAGCATAATGAAACAGTCAGTCTGTGGGTTGGTCCAAATACGCAACAACTCAACAAAGACTAATTAGAATTATACATATTTTTATTGAACTAAAAAGAAGACAAAATACAATGGTGAAGAAAAGATTTAGCCTTCTATAATGTGTTATATGCTTTGTATGGATGTGGGTGTGGGCTAAAGTTCCTTGGTTGATGTCTAACTACAAAGTTTATTGGTTAAAATTCTTTAGCTATGGATTTCTTGGTTCCTAAAGTTTCTGTGCTAAAAGTGCGGAAATTGGAAGAGTTGTGTTACACACACAAAAAAAGAAAACGTATAGGATCTCGAACAGATCATTGGTTGTCTAATTCTCTTACAGGGTTAGTAGATTCTCACTGGGTTATTGATCACAATCCCAGCTTCGCCAAGCCGCCGGTGCGGAACCTTCGATCAAGACCTTTTGAAACTGTTGAAATCTATCTGGTCTCAACTGTAAGTTGACACATGCAAATATTTTATAGTGAACCTTGCACCAGAGGGTTTGCTATCAGAAAGGATTTCACAGAGCACAACAAACTTTTTTTTTTAAATAAATAAATAAATAAGGGTTTTAATTAGAACTGCCAGGCAGGAGCTCTAAAGGAAGACCAAAGAGGAGATTTATGGATGCAGTGAGAGAGGACATGAAGTTAGTTGGTGTGAGAGAAAAGGATGCAGAGGACAGGGTTAGATGGAGGCAGATGATTCGCTGTGGCGACCCCTGAAAGGGAACAGCTGAAAGACAAAGAAGAATCTTAGAACTGGTTATGTGGGTTACTAAGTAGAAAATATCTAGGGCAGATTTTGACACTTGGGGAAACTTCAGAAAAAACTCCTCAGAAGGTCAAAGAGTCAATGCTATAGATGGAAAGGGCCTTTTCTGTGCTTCTTGAATATTTCCTGGAAAGTGGGATTAGGGTCTTACTTTGGCTGTTTCTATGTTCAGTGTTCATAAAGGAACTCAGAGCCAAAGATATATGTAGCTATACTAAGTAAATAAAAATTTTTCATGTATCGCCATATATAAAAAATGTGTTTTTCTTATCGCCATAGTTTACTTACAATCATAAAACATTTGGTAATCTATACATTTAATAGAACTGTAAAGTTGGCGTGTCTGTACATTGAAGATATTTGCACAAAATTTTTTTTTTTTTGGGGGGGGACATAAGATGAGTAATAGAATTCAATTCAATTCAATTTTATTTATATAGCGCTTTTAACAATGGTCATTGTCTTAAAGCAGCTTCACAAAAATGGAATTTATGGAAGTGTGTATTTGTGAGAAAAATGTGTCTAGATAATAATGAGATTGTCTCTGATGAGCAAGTCAAGGGTGACGGCGACAGGGGCAAGGAAAAACTTCCTGAGAGGAAGAAACCTTGAGAGGAACCAAACTCAACAGGGAACCCATCCTTATTTGGGTGATAACGGATAGAAAATATGTAACATCATGTGTGTTATGCAGCTGAAATGAATAGAACACAAGATCAAGATGGTTTTGGAAATATTTGTCTGTCTGTTTGTCTGTTTGTTTGAAAATTCATCACGCAAAAACTACTGAACAAATTTTAATGGGGTTTTCACAGGTGTATTTGGCTGAGCTTGAGGTAACATACAGTATACTGTAGGCTTTGTTTCATCCTAATTGGCCCACGGAAAGAAATTATATGCTAATTTGAAATTTAAATGGAAAACACCCTTACTGTATATCATGAAAAAAAAATCAACCTTGAAAAAATAATTTGTTCATTCCAAAATTCAATGGATGGCGCTGTACATTTTTGAAAACGTGCTTATGAGTGTACAGTTAAATTCAATTAAATCCCATGTGAATGAAGTCGCGGGCACAGCTGGTATATGAACTAGTGATGAACTGGGCACATATATATGAACTGGGCGAAATAGTTGAAATTGTACTCTACACAGATGCACATTTTTTACTCCAACATAGCTTTCTGTGAACACACAGAACTTGTAAAACAAATTGTATCCTCAACCATACAATAGGGTTAAACTATTCACCTCAATATGCTGAACCGACACCAACAAAATAGCTTTAACGGCCCTGTATATAAGAGTATTAAAAGTAATACTTATACTTAAAGTGTCTTATACCTATAAAGTGCATTATCTTAGCCACAACGCACCTTACAATAAACATTAAAAGCTTGTAATAGCGTTGAGTACCATATACAGCAGGTACGATCCAACTTTTTTTTTTTAAGTTAGAGAGATTTTTATAATATTTAAGGCATGTTTTGGGTACTGTAAAGATTTTTTGGATATCATACGGTACTTTATCAAGATCTTTACAATACTTAAATTATGGGTATCGTAAAGACCTCTGAAACTAAATGAATTAACTATAGTTTAAATATATTTAGTATATTTACAGTATCCATAGCCCTATAATGACCATGGAAAACTTTTAGAATAACCTGGAAACCCAATTAAAACTACAAAAAAATAGCTACAAAAAAACATATAATAACAAAACACAATGTCTAGTAGGCGTAAAGTTATAATAAAATCTAATAAAACAAATTTAGTTTTTAAAAACCAATGAGATTAAAAGTATTTGCACTCATATAGAAACAGATTTTTATCAGAGCATGATGTCTCAGCAAAAGCAGAAGACATAAAGTTATGTCATGTTATGAAAAACAAAAAAAAATTTTTTGCAAAGTAATAAGTACTTATTTCTTGATTAATTGCGTGTTTTTTTTAAAAGGAGCACCTAAAGTTAAAGTATATTAATATATATAATGTGCATTATTGTTTACAGTCTAAGTAAGCAGATGTAAGAGTAGTTGAGTGCAACTTATATATCTCTATATTTTGTCACAAAAAACTTTTGCAGAGAATGAAAGCATTATTTTGAAACAAAAAATACATTGCAACTATTTCTTACCTTTAATAACTGAGTGGCAAAATCCCAGACACACAAACAGTACAGTAAAACAGCAGGAATGAAGTGAAGCCATAGTCCCGCAGAGTAACTCTGATCGTAATAGCGCGCGCACTGGGGGAAAGGCTGCTTTAGAGAGCGCGCACTTCCTGCATTGGTCAAGAGCGCTCAGGCCCACACGCGCACAGACACGATCACGCACACACTTCCGGCTCATAGGGGTGTTTCTTCTTTCAATCTTTCTATCTTTCTTTCTTTTTTCTTCTTATCTCATCTTCAGAGCTGTTTAAGATGGATTTCGCCCCTCTAACGAGTTTAAAAAGTTTATTTAGTGAATTATCTCCAAGCTTGTACGTTCTAGGGAGATAGAATGCATCTTAGTGACTGTTGCTATGTAACCCTTGGTTGCTATGAACAGAATAGCTGAGGGAATGTTAGCAAGTAGCAACAATCAAATACAGTAAATATATACACATAGAAATATATAAATACATCATTAATATAAAGTGAGCAACATGTTTTACCACAAATACAAAACATGTAATTAATCATCATTTATCAATTTAGATCATTGTAATTTATATATATTTCAAAATTATTGGCACCACAGCTCACAGTGAAATTTTAGGTAATGCTTCACCCGAGGGCAATAAGATGGAGAACATGTAGAGGATGGAGAACGCTCCACAGTAGAGAATATCTCAAACTTCTTTGTGTGATTAAGTTTGCTCTGCTCTTTGTTGTCATCTGTATATGATTAAATGATAAAATATTGCGTGGATCTAAAATGTCTACACATCCCTTTTCAATTGCCAAAAAATAGACGAAGATAAATCATTTCAGAACTTTTTCCATGTTTAATGTGACCAATAACCCTTACAACTCAATTGAAAAATAAACTGAAATTATGTGGCTGCATAACTGTCCACACCCTCTGATAACTGGGGCTCAAGTAGAGAAAATATTTTGCAACAGTGACATTTCCAAGAACTGGACGTCCCTCCAAAATTAATAAAACGACAAGAACAAAACTGGTAAGGGATGCTGCCAAAAGGCCTACGGAAACATTAACAGAGCAGCAGGAATTTCTGGCAAGTACCGGCTGTGTAGTACATGTGACAACAATCTCCTGTATTCCTTTTAAGTCTGAGCAATGGGGTAGAGTGAAGAAAAGCATCCAAGCCTGACTAAATTTTGCGTCTCCCAAAACCATGTGGGAAAAAGTGTTATGGTCTGATGAAACCAAGATCTAACTTTTTGGCCATTATTCCAAAAGCAATAACAATACTGCACTTCACCAAAAGAACACCATACCCACAGTGAAGCATGGTGGTGGCAGCATCATGCATTGGAGCTGTTTTTCTTCTTCAGCTGGAACTGGGGCCTTAATAAAGGTGGAGAGTCAATTCTGGTGCAAAACCTTCAGGCTTCTGCTAGGTAGAGTAACTTCATCTTTCAGCATGACAACAACCCATACATCCAAATCAGCCGAATCAAAGAATGGCTTCACCAGAAGAAGATTAAAGCTTTGTAATGGCCAAGCCAGATCTCAGACCTCAATCCTATTGAAAATCTGTGAGGTTATCTGAGGGAGGTTGTGCACAGAAGATGCCCTCATAATCTGACAGATTTGGAAAGTTTTTGCAAAGAAGAGTGGGCAAAAATATTACCAAGTCAAGGTGAGCCATGCTGATAGACTCCTTCTTAAACAGACTGCAGAACTGAAGATATATATAATATGTGTGTGTGTGTGTGTGTGTGTGTGTGTGTGTGTAATACAATGTTGAGTTATCGTCAGAGGACAGTAAATCTATACTGTTATACAAGCTGCACACTGACTACTTTAAAGTATATAATATATTAAAGTTTCATTTCTATAGTATTGTCCTTGGAGAAGATATACTAAGATGTTTGCTGAAATTAGAGGGGTGTACTTACTTTTGTGAGTGGGTGTGTGTATATATATATATATACCACATATTAATGTCAGAATATGCCTTTCTTTATTATAGATGTGGCATATTTAATCATGATGCCTATTAAAAAAGAATTTAATTGAAAGCCCAGAATTTACATGACATTCATGTTCATTATGAGTGCTTTCAAACTAAATATTTATGTTTTCCTAAAGTAGAAATGTCAACAAATGTTATTCATAGAATCATTTTCTAAATGCTACAGAATGTTTGCAATGTTTTACCACCTAGTGGCCAAAGTTGACCATTGTATTTATTACCATTTTTATGACTGTGGTAGGACCTCCAGTCAACATTCACACACTCATTCACACACTACGGGCTATTTGGGAACACCAATTAACGTAATCTGAACTGTGGGAGGAAACTGGAATACCCTGAGGAGACCCACCAAGCACAGAGAGAACATACAAACTCCATGCATACAGACCCAGAGGCGGGAATCAAACCCAGACCCTGGAGGTAGGAGGCAACAGTTCTAAGTGTCTAAGACTAAGACTGTAGGCACCGTATGCTGAATTTCTTAAAAGTCGTTTAAGCATTTCACAGTACTGTGTAAGGTTGTGTAAAGTATGTGACAAATTAAATTTACATTTTCCATTTGTTTATCCCATGATTATTGCCACCAAGTGGGATTTTCAAAATAACACATATACACAACGCAATGGGTGTTTTCCAAATTAAGCTATGCATACATGTCAAATGCTTTTTATTGGTTCCAATACTTTTGACACATATAAATACCAATAAAATGAAGTCCAGTTGCTGAGATGCAACTTCAATACAGCTTCACCTGGAAAACTGAGAATGGTAAGTCACTTAATTAAAAAAATTGTATTTTATACAATAATTTAAGTATATTAAATTCTCCCAAAGGGTGCATATAATTCTGGGGTTGGCTGCACATCATGTTATATAATTACCTGTGGCTCAAATTCTTTATATAAAAGTACATGTTATGCCTAATGGTAATTTAAATTTAAATGAATGTCATTAAGCCAAGAGTAGTGCAATAACCGAATAAAAGTCGTGACAACTAAGTAATGAAGTTGAACACAAATAATGCAGATGGGTTCCTAAGTACTGTACGTTGGTGAAGTCTTGTACCTGCTCTCCAGTCCTGCTTAATGAACCTGTCAGAATTGCACCCTAATGCCATGATTCATGTTCCTGAAATGAAATATTTACATCATACACTTGCCAAAAAAAGAAAAAAAAAAGTTCATCTTTCAACAGCAACCCCTGTGAGGTACTTCATTCTGACATGTTGATGCCAATCTGCAGAGCTGGGAGATTTACAGCCTTTTCTCTCCAGAGGTGAAGGAAAGTTTCTTTTTTAAATTTGTCTCTTTTTCCTTTTATATCTCCATGTCAGGGATTTGTCTTCTAGCTAACATCACCGTGTTTTTATTCTTTCCAAAGTTTCCTCCAGGCAGTCTTAAATCCACATCAACAGCGAATAATAACAGCTTAGGAGCCACACGGATTAAAAAAGGTGTGGAGAGTGCTAAGAGTCTGTAGATGACGTTTTTTTTTTTTTTTTTTAATCCAGCTTGCCAAGTTTCTCTGATGCGTGTCAGGGTTGAGATCATTCTAAAGTGATCTCTGAGAACGTGCATTGTTTCACGGCAACGGGTTTGTACTATGAGGGTCATTTACAAACCTGAATAACGTGACTTAACAAGGTAGGAAGACTTTTGTGCAATAATTAATGTAACCTAAGATAGAAGTTGTCCAATCTGTGTTCTCACAAAGGAAAAAAAAAAAAAAAAACTCTAGCAGCAAGCAGAAACGTGATTTCATCAAAAACATGATTTAAGGTCTATTGACAGCTTGCTTTTTCCATGATCAAGGCGAAGCTAAACATGGGAATTTTGCAGTTTCAGCAGATATTACATGCACTTGCTTTTACAGATGGATGTGTGGGAGTGGAATCATCAGTACAAATCTGATATTAAACAGTCACATAAATCCCAGTATGGCATTTCATTACATATTCATGATGACATTATGACGATGTATCTACTATTGCATATATATATAGTGTCATAAAATCAGATTTGCCATGCATGGTACACCAAGTTGTGGGTCCATTTGGGTCAATTACAGGCACGGATGTGAATTGTCAGGGGGAGGAAGTCTCAATAAAACAATCGCAATATTGCAGTAAAGATATTACTATGTATAAACAGCAGTTTTGTCATACCTTGGAGGTTAAGGTTCAAGCCAAATGATTGCAATGTTGCATGTTGACTCATAAAGCTACCACTGCTATAACTTTTAATTGCTCCAGGGAAAATAGAGAATGGCTGTGTCCGTGCTTTGACACCAAATACAAGGGGCGTTCAAATCAACATGGGACTTTGATTGTGCAGAATAACAGAACACAGTTATGAGAGTAAAATTCGCTTTATTTCTCTATATAATAGCCAGCTACACTAATGCACATATCCCAATGTTTCATTAGTGCTTAGATAGAAATCTTTCTCAGTATGCCGAAGCCATGATTTGCCACTGAAAAGCTGGCCTCCCAGGAACTCCTGTAATGGCCCAAACATGTGGAAATGGCTCAGGACTGTACGGGGATGTGGCAATAACTTCCAGCCGAGTTCCTGTAATGTTCAAATGGTGTTGGTGAATGACTGTGTGTACAGTTCCCACAGACAGATGAGTCTCTTCTTCAAGTTGGTGAAAAGTTATCCATCGATTTTCATTCAATTTCTTCAAAACATTTGCATCATTCAAATGTCTTACTGTGGCTAACAATTAGCAAAAATCTTCTTTAATTCATAAATGAGTTCATCACAAGTCCCAGTTTGATTGAACGCCCCTCGTTAACTAACACAGGTCATAAAACGATTGATAAATCTTCTTCTTCTTTGTCTTTCGGCTGTTCCCTTTCAGGGGTCGCCACAGCGAATCATCTGCCTCCATCTAACC
>JAQMYJ010000036.1:29453979-29470719 GCA_030014305.1 Clarias laeviceps | reverse complement strand
TTTTTATACTTCCGGGTTCGCGACCGTATTACTTCCGGGTCCTAGTGCCGGCCGCGGACCGAGTGTGCATGACAGAAAGGTCCAGTATGGTCTGCTTAGGCTGCATGTGTTGACTAGATTATCATGAAGATGGCCTTGAAATGTTATATAATTAAACTTTCAACCTTATAGCATAAAGATGTAGGAGGGACAGATTTATGGTCATACTATCTGATATCCTGTTTGGCTCCACTCAAGGTTTCTTCTTCATGTCATTTTAGGGAGTTTTTTCTTGCCAACATTGCACCTGGCTTACTCATCAGAGACAAACAAATAGTTATAATTCTTACTTCTTCTTTTTTTTTTGTCTTTTCCTTCCATTTTTCTAATCCATATCCATAAAAAAGCTGCTTTGGGACAATGTCCATTGTTAAATGCATTATGAATTTAATTGAGTTAACACACACACACATACACAAACACATTTTTGGCTGGAATGACATCATACCAGTTGGAAAATTTGAGCAAGTTGCTCAAGCATAATTATGAACAAAAAAAATATGCAGATTTTTATTTCTGTATACACACATGCTGGAGAGCCATATAAATATATATTTTTAAAAAATTACAAAAATGAATTTGGCATAATAGCCCCCTGAAAGTGATTGCTAAGCCGAATAAAATCTCTCAGGCATGTTCATGGTGTGAAGATGAGATTTTCACCTATTTTTCTCCTCTCTGCATTCTGGATCCAGCTGCTTCTGAGTGCTTCTGGCTGATTCAGTGTCCCGTAACTCAATTAACTGAGGCAAAGCTCAGATTTCAGTGTGTGTGTGTGTGTGTGTGTGTGTGTGTGTGTGTGTGCTTACCTCACCTAAGGAAAGTGACAGGTTCAGTAATGAGACTGTCCCCTCTTGGTAATGCTGGAACACTTCACAGCAAAGCCAAGTAGAAGGTCTGGGTGAAGGAAAGCAAGGTTCTGGCACAACACCATTAACACCACAGCATCATGGAGTATAAAGCTATAATGCAGTTTGTTTTTATTGTTATTAATATTACATTTATCTATTAGTTTTTCTTAATCAATTTTACTCATAGTATGTTTTTGTACTTTTACTGGGTGTTCTGCCCTCATCAGCATCTTATGTCTGCACCAAAAACACCAATAACAGTGTATTTGCATTATAATAATATCTATCTATCTATCTATCTATCTATCTACATTATCTATCTATAATGATCACCAAATTAACTGCATAATTTAAATGAATTATTTAAACTATAGGCATATGTTGCAAAGTTATTGACACTGGTACTTTTATTAACATCCTAATCTTTCATCACAGTGAGGTTTGAGCACACTGAGTTGTAACGAAAAACATCTGTTAATCTGTAGTACTATATTGATAAATGTAAAACATCCAAATAAAATTTACTTTTTTTATTTTATTCATATGTTTTTTTTTTTTTTACCTTTCTTGGATGTTCTGCTCTCAGCATCTTATCCAAAATACAGAAAGAGCCAAAATTAAAAAAAAAAAAACATTGATATAAATGCATTTTCATTATCTATCTATCTATCTATGATGATCACCAAATTAACTGCTTATTTTAAATAAAGTATTCAATCTACATGCAAAATAGGCGTATGTTGCAAAATTATTGGCACCCTTGACACTTACTTTTATTAGTGTCCTAAACCAGGGATGGTGGTGGCTTAACGTGTTTAGGCTTTGAGTTGCTGATCAGAAGGTCGACAGGTCATCATTTTGCCGCTGTTGGGCCCTTGAGCAAGGCCCTTAATCCTGTCTGCTCCAGTGGCGCCGTATCATGGTTGACCCTGCGCTCTGACCCGTTCTATTGAAAAAAAAAAATGCTGGGATATGTGAAGAATAACAAATTTCACTGTGCAGTAATGTATATCTGTCGAATAAAGCCTAAACTAATCTTTCATCACAGTGAGTAAAAGTGGTTTGAGAACATTGAATTGTAACAGGAAATATCTGTAAATCTGTATATATATATATCTGTAGCACAGATTTGCTATTTCGGGCACTTACCATAAAACACCGTGATGTGTTTTTGAGTAGCATTCAGTACAGAGAGAAAACTCTCTTGGGTCATATCAAGATGTAGTTTCTAATTAATGTTTTTCATATAGTAAAGAGGACGGACGAATCAATGCAGTGTGTTCAGCTTACGGTTCTGACAAAGCTGTGTCTAGCCTTAACCTGGAACAGGAAGGAAGCGTTTTTTTCTGGTTTCACAAAAATAAAAAGCATTACGTTTTCTCCTTAAATGTTCTAGATTAACTATTTTTCCCTCTAAAAGTGACATAGTTTTAGACGATAAGAACAACTGTACTGTATTGTACAGAAGTGTACTCTCAAAAATGAGAACCCTTAAAGGCTTTATAATATAAAACAGTTCAAGAACAAATGGTTTTATATAGAAAACACTTTGGCTACAAACAATAGCTGTCTTGTAAGCTAAGAATCATTGCTAAACTTCTCAATCCATTTTTTAAAAGTGTTATCCAGGATTAAAATGTTTGAGAAATATATTTACGCCAAATAATATTAGTTTTTGTAAAATGACCAAATGAAGATGGTGATGTTTTTGCCTTGTCCTTTTTTTTTTCTATTAATTACTATGAAATATATCACTGACTCTGGCAGCAGTGTTTGTTTACTACACTCAGAGGAAATTTGGGGAAAATGCAGCGCAGCCTGTTGAGCATCAGAATGTGTTATTTACAACGAATTAGTGACAACGTGCCACTCTTTTCAGGCATGTGGTTGAAAAAGCACAACACATATCTCACTGTGCGTGTAATCAAGCCGTCACGGCAGATGCGGTGTGATTAGTTTCAGCACAAGTAGTCTAACCTCCATCACCACGAGCCCGTTTCTTTGTCGGTTCTTGGCTGACGGAGCTGATTTGAGTGGCACAGCGGCCTGCTCTCGTGCCAAGCTGAAAAGGTTACAGCCTCTGCAAAAGACAGAAGCTGCTCCAGCCATGCCAGCTGCGATACCATCTGAGAATTATTTGGGCATTATTTGTGCTAAGGAGCTGCCAAGTCATATCCGATCGTTACCTCTGAATGAGACGTGCAGTAGGTTTTCCCATGATGCTTAAACATCAAAGGCAATGGCAGATGTGGTTTTAAAGAGGTCAAAGCCTTAAGGTAGATGGATAGATGGATGGATGGATGGATGGATAGATGGATGTTCCATTACATTAGTTTTTGAGCGACTGCATTGTGGATACACACTCTCACTCGCTCTCTATACCACTTATCCTGTACAAGGTCCCTGGATGAGTGAAGCCTATCCCAGGGAACCTTGTGCATGAAGCAGGAATGAGGTCCCAATCCAACCCAAACACAGTATGGAGAATTTGGAAACACCAATCAGCCTACTCTGTATGTCAATGGGAAAAACGCACACAGACCTGAGGTGGGACTCGAACCCCCGACACTGCAAGTGCGAGACCACAGTGTTAGCCACTACACCAACATGCCACAGAATATATAAATATACTGGATAAATATGTGAACTTTATAAATGTCTAAAAAAAAAAAGGCCAAAAACTCATGAAAAAATTTTTTAAATCATATTTGAAACCAAACCTTCATGCTTTTTTTTTTTTTTAGCAATTATGAGTGGTTAGCACCGTCGCCTTGCACCTCCAGGGTCCAGGTTTAATTCCCTGCTCTGTGTGCATGGAGTTTGCATGTTCTCTCTGTGCTTGGTGGGTTTCCTCCGGGTTCTCCGGTTTCCTCCCACAGTCTAAATTCATGTAGGTTAGGCTAATTGGCGTTCCCAAATTGTGTGAATGAGTGTGTGAGTGTGTGTATATGTGTGTGCCCTTCGATGGATTGGCACCCTGTCCAGGGTGTACCCCGCCTCATGCCCTAAGTCCCCTGGGACAGGCTCCAAGCCTCCTGTATGCCATTTTTTGTGCACATTTTCTTCTGTTAAAAAGCACAAATGTCTTTTTTTTGTATGGTAAGTGTGAATTTTGCATTCTTTTTTGCATGATTTTGCTAAACATTATAACTCACGCATTCACACAGTTCCAGTCAGAGATCAACTTTAAAAATATTTAGCTGGGTAAGGAAATTTCTGAATTTTCAAATCTCTACAAAACAGCCCACTACTACTAGTTCCATAATCACATCTAACACCAAAAGCAGTAAAGCTGTACTGTATATTAAAGCAGAATAGTCCCTAAATCTACACACACATTACAAGAAACCTCATATATCATAAGAACATCTCAATAGAGTACTGTATGTGCTGCAAAGTAGTCAAATCAACAAATCCATTCAAATTTTATACGTTTTATAAATCTAACACTTTTACATTCTTTGGGAGCTTTAAAGAACCCAGGATGTAGATTTAGATCCCTAATGAACAAGTGAGAGGAGACGGTAATGAGGAAAATGACCTGAAGAAACCTTACATGGAACCAGATTATAAAGAAAGTGCATCATCTTCCAAGTGACACTGGATAGTGGGATTATAAAGCAATACATAATTCAGGTGTACACAGATGTTTAATTCAAGCAGATTATGAATAAAAGTCCTGGGATGACCGCGAGAAACTCCTCATGATTACACCAGCATTACAATCTGTAAGACCATCCACTGTGGCAAAGAAAGAAGGAGGACAGTCTCTGATTTTATTTACACAGCACTAAACTCTGTATAGCTTTTTTCCACAGACGTAGTAAAGAATATTTTGTGTAAACTATGCACCCTAATTATAAACTGAACACCCATAATGCACTGTGTTGTTTGACTTACAACACCACTTCAGGCTGGTTATGAATGTAAGGAGTGGACTGTCTGTTTTGTGAACTCATTTGTGTAGCCAAGTTCACATTATGATTAACTCAGTTATGTAGCTGTTAATAAATAAATGGTTAATAAATGTGTGGACAGAAAGTTAGCTATTGGGTGTTTGTTTGAGTGATAAAATGTGACTGTTGCATTCATGAATTCTTTTGCAATTCAGGGTTTCTTAATGAGATTGACACTTATTCACCGTTACAACATTTACATTTCGTCTATTAATTTTTTTTTATTCTTATCTATTAAAGTTAGCCAATATAAATATCCCCTTGTCATTGGCAACAGATGCTTTGGGAACTGTGGGTTGTGGGGTGGGGCCTCTGTGGATCAGACTTATTTGTATTTTGTGTCCTGTGGGTGATTAAATGGATTTGGGATCTGGGGAGTTTCAAGGCCACGTCAGCCATCTTGGTTTCTTTGCCTGGAGGTTGCAGTGTTCTCGTGGCTTTCCATCATGGACAGCATTGACTTTTTTGGCAAGTTGAGCTTCATTTGCTTATTCGTGCGCTCGGACCACACAGCTACAGGAGGCGGTCATGAAATTGTTATTATTGTTAAGAAAAAATGATGTGATGAAAACAATGTGTCAGTTGTGCATCATCATAGTCCTTTCCTCCACCTAAGGCGACACACTTCTCCAAATGATGAATGAGCTGGTGGAGTCTTTGAAGAAGCCTCGTTCTGGCTCTTGGGGAAAAGTTCCACCTTGAAAATCATCTCGTCATCATCAAATGCCTGCCAAGCGAGGGAAGAGGAAGAAGTCACTGGGTGCGAGGGTTAAGGAGTAGGGGGGAATAGTCAGAATTTCAAAGTCACCATTTTTTTTTAAACTTGGGGTATGAAATTCTGGTGAGTTGTCATGAAGAAGGCGCACAACAATTTTTTCAACCGGGTGCGCAATTTTGGTTTTGACCCTCTAGCTGGATTGTGTGGAACGATACCGTGGTTTTTTTTGAACAAGAAGAAATGTTCATGAATGCACTCATTTCTGGAGACATAATTTGGGCAAATATTTTACTTTTTTTTTTTTATACAATAATAGGAATTTTATAACCGCCCTTTGTACTGTATATATAATTGCAAAAGGGATTCAGTTCAGTTTCTGGGAATGTTTCTCACAGATTTTCTGACCCAAAAGCCCACTACAGTATTATGGTGTAATAATACTAGTTGACTCTTGTTGCAATTTGATTCAGTTGACAATACTGGCTTCATGAATGATATTTAAATTTAATTTTCAGCCTATTTTAAACAAAGGTGTAACAAAGTAATTCAGAATTTTTTAATATATCTGAATCACAACCATGGGAAAATAGTGTGCATTTTTGTCTCTATAAAATGCTACAAACAGAGGTTTAATATTTATACTGTAATCTCTCCCAAACATTTAATGGGAAAGAATAAACCCTGGGGAAATGATTGACTGAAACAGAATGATCTTCGTAGTAGCACTTGAGCAGTAATTTTTTAAACCAGAAACGGAGCTCCAAAGTCGGCTAAAATGCCCGAATTCTGCTGATTCCATAAATTTGAATGCTCATTTGTTTAGACAATGTTGTGGCCTAAAGTTATTAAGCAAAATGAGACAAAAAAAGAGAATTAACTGATAATAAAAATCAAAAATCGTAAAGTGCCTTTCAGAGGGATACAACATTCTTGAAATAGCTAAGATACTGAGGTCTGATCACCAATCAAAGGTTTTGTTGAAAATAGTTAACAAAACAACACACATCTACAAGAAAAGACACAAATTAACTGCAATAGAGAAGAATTTAACATGGATTTCCCAGGAACCCATTATCCTCCACTGACACCATATATCCCAGATCGTGCCCAGAACCATAAGGTGTTCAGTGCTCAAAGACATCGCCAAAGTAAGGAAGGCTGAAATGCGACCACCACTGAACAATTAGAAATCTGTAGACTGGGCCAAGAAATATCTGAAAACATATTTTTTAAAGGTTTTATGGACAGATGAAATTGAAAGTGACTCTCGATGAACCAGCTGGTTTGGCCCATGGCCGAATTGCTAATGGACACATGGCACGACTTCAAGTCAGATGATCTGATTTGACCTTTTTGGGTTGAAGGTGGACTTAAAATCAACTCCCAATCATTCTGCCAGTTTCTAAAAGAAACTTTCTTCAAACAGTGGAAAAGGAAGAAGTCTGCATCATTCAAGAAGGACCAGATTTTTTATGTAAAACGATGTTGTATCTAAGTACTGTATGCCATTGCTTGTCTAGCCAGCTAAAACCTCAGAAATGACAGAATAATGACTTACAGTAGCCCCTTCTTCACCTGAGAACTTGTGGGCCCTTCTCATGTGACGGATTTCATGGATGGAAGGCCCATAACAGTTATTGAAAAGAAGGTGGATATACTGCATACTTAATATTAAAGACATGCCAAAAATGTTTATTTATTCATTTCTCTCAAAATTAAAATTAAACAAGTGAGATGGGAACAATTTATCTTTTAATTTGGTTGCATACTAATTTTGCACACTAATAGTTTCATAATTATGCACACTTGTATACTCCCCGGAAAAAAACAACAACAACAACAACACACATTTTTCTTTTGTTAAACATTCAATATTGAGGTTTATTAGTATTTTTGTTTGACTGAAAGCATTGTATTTTTGATTGAAAAATAAAATTAATCCTCAGGAATACAACTTGGCCAATAATTGTGCATGCAGTGTATGAATATCAATGAGTGCTACCTAATTTTATATCACAATGATTCATTAACAGATAATAATGTTTTTTTTTCTTATGATTCTCAGTCATTTTTTCATTACCATGATGGACAATTTTTTTCATTCTCAGAATTTCTTTTAATGCGGTCGTGAAAACATTTCCTGACCTCAAGTTTAAGACTAAAACAGGTCCAGAGCACAAGAAAACTAGAATAGAAAAAAAAAATGTGTGCCATCATGGGAATAAATAATGGATGTGCATCCATGGCCATCTATAAAAAAGTCCTTGCTAAACAGTCAAAAAACTAGATGCTTTATACGTATATAATATGGTTGTCAGAGTGAGGCATCTTGATGCACAGCTTTTACTTTCCATAAATGAGTAGAAGTACTCCATCAGGCGAGCTGGCAGATCAGACAAAAAGTGCTGGCGCATGTAAGCAGAGTGACTCAGCCCTGAACTTTCCGTGCCAAATTCATCAATAATTATCCTGAGGCTCAACTGGCAGGCAGACATAGAGCTGCCAAATCAGAAGCCAGACCTTCACCTAAACCAAACTGCCACTTCAATCTAAAACCTGAACTCATTTGAGAAGGGTAAAGAAAGTCAGAAGGTTGAACAAAAGACTGGTCTTGAAGGTATTATGAAATTCATTTTGATCATCAAATCATCAAATAAGTGTCTGTTGTGTGTCTATACTTAAAATAACAAAACAATAGCTTGGATTTATCAGTTACTTGTGATGTTTAAAATTTTTCCAGAGAAAAAAAGGTGGCAATTTTAACAGAACCTTTTTAACAGGCTTGGGGCTCCACCCAGGAGTAGTTTTTTTAGCTCCAGACATCCTCAGCATGTCAAAATGCAAGAAATCTTCTGTTGCCGGCTGTTTATTTCTGCCTGATTTTCTCCCTAATTTAGTTGCAGCCATTTCTTTGTTAGGTCACTCTCCCTATCAAGACAACAAGTACAGACCAGGGAGGGCCAAGACTATCACATGTTTCCTCCAAGACACACGTAACACCCTCAGGGGAAAGCGCTATCCGCCCCCTCCGCTTGCATAAGCTCACAGATCCCGTAACTGATGTGTGATTGCAGCAAAGAATTAGTCCAAAACTTTTAAAGTCAAATTCATGTGTTTTTAGGAGCAACAGATTCATTGTTTGTAGATATACAAGTGTTATTTAGTTAACCAGTAATGCTCTTCTTTTTAGATCATTTTAGATCATTATACATTGAGAATCTTCTTGTGAATTAATTCTGTAACATATACACGCATTTTATTCCTGTGTGTTTTGCTTGTCAGAAATGAGGTTTAGCCTTAAAACAGGTAGGATATGCCTAAAAAAAAAAAAAGTTCCCAATGGTGAGTGAATATTTTTAACTTTTCCATTTTGATAGGGTAGGAAAATGCACTTTCACAAAGGTGCGTCCAGTGGCGGTTCATTTAACTCTAGACACTGATACAGCATGTTTGGAAATGGAGTGAAACAGAACAAATCCAAGTAACCAGAATGTTGGATCTGAGTCGGAAAAATAACAAATAAATTTGGAGACCTCGAAGACTTATAATAATTTGTTTAATAATATTTGTTATTTGTTGTTTAATATTAACAAATCATCTTTTATCTTTATCTGTGGTTAAACTCCACATAGCATGTACAAGATCCTTTATTTCCATGTGTGTGTGTGTGTGTGTGTGTGTGTGTGTGTGTGTGTGTGTGTGTGTGTGTGTGTGTGACAGGGTTTGGCTTACAGCTCACGTGGCCTTAAATCTGTCAGCACCTGTATTTTATACTGTATATGCATTTTTTTTTTTTACCTGGCCAAGGACATACTGTAGTGTTTCACCGCATAGCAGGTCAGCCCTTTAAAGATGATATCATCATTTCAGCACTAAAGGTGTCTTATCACATTACCGGCATTGTAGCAGAACCACAATGTATCTGATTCTGCCTGCTGGTGCGGTTGGCTGGAGTTAGTGACTAGCTATATTTCAGCCCATACCCAGCACTAAATAGCTTGGGATTCTGATGACACTCAGTTGGTTATTAATGCAGGAACGTGAAAGTCTTGTAATTGCACAGAAATCAGATCTCTCTCCCACAAGATATCTAACTGTAATTTTACTGTCATTATTTGACCAACAAAGGAGGACCTTTCTTTATACAGAATTATTCCTGTAAGCAGGAAAGTAAAAGGAATACATTGCTCATTTTGGTTAGAATAAATTTTAGCATATAATACACTCTTAAAGATGGAGAATGTCTTATTTAACACTTTTTGCTCATTCAAAATACCTGAAATATAGCTCCAGCAGATAATGTCTAGTGTGTAAAACTGCATAATGTCCGAGAGTGTTTGTTTGCTTGGTTGTGCTTTCTGTCATTCCTTAATGCCACTTCTTTCCATCCTCATCCTCACGGCAGTCAGGAAAGGCTGATCATTCTCAAGAAAACTCTTCGTGTTCCTACTAAGTAAAACCAGAGTGCTGACAATACTGTTCCATGGTAGAGGAATTCATTGCTGATGAAAACCATAAAGCTTAAGGCAGAGTTTGGAAACGTTGCTGTTAGACAGGTCTGCAAATACAGTTTGTATGAAGCTTTAAATTGTGTGAATTGCCTGCATTACCTGATAAATCACACGCATACCGTTTTTCACTTCGAAGACTGAACATCTTGAATATTATGAGGAAAATTTGTATGTTTTGATATCACCCGTAAGGCATATGGTATACAGTATCATGGTGTTTTTGACAGTACCATGCAACTTATTTGCTTACAGTATAAAGTTCGTGTACCACACTACGGTATATGGTTCTACTATGGTATATATTTTGGCACAATGGTACACGTACGGTACAGTATGGTACATGATTCTAATATGCACTCTAGTATCTGTCAGAAAATATATTCTGTGGTCTTGGCAAAGATGTTTCTGTTTCGGAAGGGTTAAAATATTGGCCTGCATTAAGCAAAGATAACAAGTAAGGAGATTCTTGAAACTACTAAAATGTGGTCAAGAACTTTTAAGCACGGAAAAAACGCATTATTAAAACCTGGAAGGATAGTGGTGAACCATCATGTTTGAGTGAAATCAATCTGTGAAATCACAGCTATGTTTAATAGTGAAAGTTAGAGCATTTACACACACATGCACTGCGAAGAGAACTGCGAATGGATTGGGACTAAACAGCTGTGTAACATTTAAGAAAAACAGTTATCAGTTAGACTAATCTCCTTGATTGGTAGTAGTGTTCCGGAGGAACGCACTAATGACAAGTGGGAATTGGATACAACTAAAAGTGTGGGTGAAAAAAATGGACTGTGGAGCATTGGACAAAGGTCATGTGGTCTGATGAGTCCAGATTTACACTGTTCCAGAGTGATGGGAGTAATGGAGGCAGATGAAGTGATGACCCCTCGTGCCTAGTGCCTACCTTGTGGAGACCAGCTATCTAATATGGTACTGCCTGTACTATGCTGTACCAGTAGTAGTATAATATGAACATATCTAATATAGTGCAGTATGTACAAACATACCGTATTAGATACCTGTTAAGCTGTTGTAACCACTACGGTAGCCATGGTATTTAACAAAGTATTGTAGTACAGTACAATACATAACATAGTACTACAAAGGTACCCACTGAAGTGTCACATCACCTACCATAGTATTCACCAAAGTACAGTGGTACATACCAAAGAATGATTCAGGTACCCAATGAAGTGCCATCGTTTCTAACCTGGTACTCTACAAAGTCCTTTGGTGTCTATCTTGTTAAAGCTTGAAGTACCACAATAATACTATGGTATACTATGGTACTTTAGTTTACCATAGTCCACTATATAGGACAGTACCATAGTAACATTTCTTATGGGCAAGAAGCCCTGAATGACCTATATTTACGCTTACAGTATTAATGATGCTAATACAAGGGGGTTAACCGGGCTTTTGTGGTTGTTGGAGCTTTGTGCCGCAAGGATGTGACATAAAAAAAGTTCTGATGTTCTTTAACCCACCTATTTAATCATTAGAGACCTAATCTTGACTGATCTCGACTAATACCGTTAACTACAACAAGAAGAAGCATTTGTTTTGTTTTAATGGTTAAGGTGATAGAGTGCAACAAATATACTAAATAAACTATTTATCAACACAATGATGATCGTCATACTCTCATACATGCCTAATTAATTGTTTAAGCTCATACTATATATATAATGTACAAGCTACACTTGAAATGAACTGGAGACAACTCACGTGTACCTAGCTCAGGCAAATCTCAGCTCATGATGCTTTGTGATGAAGGTGTTGTTTGTTTTTGCCTCAAATCACCTGACCTTGAAATGTGGTCACTATTGGCCATGTGCTCGTCAGAGCTGTTTGTGTCAAAGCGTTTGAAGATTCGTTAACGAGCAGAAATCCCACAATCCAGTTATTTATTTATTTAGTTATTTTTGAGAGAGGCACATCATCCCTTTCAGTCTGACCTGTACGTAAAAAAAGCAACTCTATCAAACGGTACACTTCATTACTTACAGACAAGACTCAAAAAAAGAGCGACAGGGGTCATGTTGCCTAAAGCTGACTGCAGCTCTTGTTTTCAGACAAACTGCATTTTCAATAATGTTCTAGTCCAGAGGAAAAAAACAACCCCTTTCTTAGATGAGATGTCAGCCTGAGGCAGTCAGATAATGATTTTGAGATGGACAGTCGCTCTGTTAGTTCTTTGACCTTTTCTTCGTACTGAAAGACTTCATGTGGTTTATTTATGTCTGTGACGGGAGAAAGAACTACATGCTGGTTTGCTTGGCTCAATACAAATACATACTGTATATACATATAGAGTACCAGCCAAAAGAGTCTTTATGAAGGCTTTACCGAGCATAAGCAGCAGACTAATCTCAATATCAACTGTTCAAAGGAGACTAGTACATAATTTGGCATTGTTTTACAGTGCAGAAAGAAATTAAAGTCAGGAAGGACCAGAGAGTTATAAGGAGTGTCCAGATTTTTAACTGTGTGTGTAAATAGTATATAAGTTTTTTTTGTTTTGTTTTGTTTTTGTTTTTGTTTTTCACTTTGATGATTAAGGCATTAAAAATCAATTGGAATGTTTTCCAAAAACAATAAAAACAGGGTTAACAATTAAGAAATTCTGAAAATGGTCTTCATTTTGGTACTTGTTGAGGATCCTTTAGTAGGAATTACTGCATCAGGGTGGCATGGCATGGAGGCAATCAACCTGTGGTGTTGCTGGAGTTGTGGTGAAGAGCAGGATCACTTCCAGGGTTGGGGGTCCGAATCTCGCTCCTGCGCTGGGTGTGAAGTTTTCATGTTCCCCTGTGTTTGGTGGGTTTCCTCTTTCTTCGCATTCTAGGTTGACTAGTGTTTTCAGTTTGTCTCTAGTTAGTGTGTGAGTGTGTTTGTGCCCTGCAATGGGTTGGCATCCTATCCAGTGTGTACTTTACCTTGTTCCCTGGGATAGAGTCTCCAAGCCTCTGCAACCCTACACAGGATACGCTGTACTGTAAATATGCATAAATGGGTTCCCTCTTTAAAGTCAGCGTGTCATTGATCCTGTCCTGTGTTCGGCAGATGCTGTCGTCAAATGTCAACAATTATCACAAATAAAGCTCATACCAAACTTATACACTTGCATCTATCTTTTGCAACTATTTGTCAACATAATCATGATATAACCATATTTTCTATTGGATCTGTTCAGATTGGATCTGTACCTTCAGGTAACTCTTGACATGCTGATCCAGTTTATGATTGTTCATTATTGCAAAGTATAATTTATTAAGTTTTTTATAGTTTTATATATTGCAGGCTGTATGCTACTTTTGCCCTGTTTCCTATTACGGACAGTAGGGGGTGCCAAACACTGAGAATATCTAAACACTTCAGTCCATGGACACACTCAATAATAATAATAATTATTATTATTGTTATTGTTATTATTATTATTATTATTATTATTAGAAGTGGTAGCAGTAGTAGTAGTAGTATTAGTATTAACTAATTAAGTATTATTTATTTATTT
The DNA here is from genome assembly GCA_030014305.1 of Clarias laeviceps. Classification (NCBI taxonomy): domain Eukaryota; kingdom Metazoa; phylum Chordata; class Actinopteri; order Siluriformes; family Clariidae; genus Clarias; species Clarias laeviceps. The sequence goes on along the minus strand of JAQMYJ010000036.1, from coordinate 29,457,124 downwards.
ATTTTCTTATAGATTTAAGTATTGGGAGAAGATGATAAAAGTAAATTAATACACAAAAGATGAAAATCAGTTAGAATAAGCAGGGTTCAAAATGAATTTGTGTTTATTGAAAGAAATATATACATTTTATATTATTTTCATTTTCAGGTTCTGATACAACAACCAATTTCAAGATGAAATTACTGCTGCAGATGGTTTATTAGTTTTTGATTGTGCAATATAAGAGCGTAATAACCCCCTCTAAACTAACTTTAACGACACAGTCCAACCACAATAAACAGTCATGCTGACTGGCATTCCGTGACTCGGGAAAATGGACAGATTTTTGTCATGCTGTCTTTTAAATAATAAAACTTTTTTCTCAGTTTGGTTTTGGATTTATAATTACCCTTTTAAAATGGCATACAATAGAATTAAAGACAGTTTTATAGAGGCTTCTAACAGAAAATCCTTCTCTCCATTATCAAGAGATGTCCTTTGAGACATCGAAATCCTTAGGGCTGGGTAATTACTGTAGCATCACCTTCTGGCTCTGGTCTTGTGCATGCATAAGATGTTGTGCATCCTGAGATGCTTTTCTACTTACCATGGTGGTACAGAGTGGTTGTTTGAGTTACTATATCCTTCCTGTCATGGCAAAGAACAAATCTGACTATTAACCTCTGACCTCTCTCATTAAAAGTGTTTTCTTCTTTCAGAAGTTGTTCTTTTTTTTCCTGGGCAAAATCTACGGGGCATAGGTGGCTCAGTGGTGGGTTTCTTGCCTGCCATGCGGAAAGCCCAGGTTCAATTCCCACCCAAACCCCAGCCACTGGATCTAGTGCCGGTCCCAAGTCTGGATAAAATTGGAGGGTTGCGTCAGGTAGAGCATCCTGGCATAAAAACCTGTGCCAAGTTGTGTGTGGATCGGATGGTCCATTGTGGCGACCCCGCAACGGGAGCAGCCGAAAGACCAACAACAACATTCTGTTTAATATCTAAACACTGTTTATAAAAATCCCTGAAGATTCAATTCCTATTTATTTGTATAGTGCTTTTAACAACGGTCATTGTCGCAAAGCAGCTTTACAGAAACAAAAGAAAATGAGGGAAATTAGGACAAAATGTGTGAGAAAATATATGTATGGATCAAAATGATCAGATCATCAGTTCATTAAACCAATATGGTCGGAGTCGCTGTGATACTGTGGTATTTTCTCTTTGTCTGAGCTGGTTTGTGTAGATGTTCTGTAAAAATGATCTGTTATCTGCAGGAGTGACTTCCAGGAAAAACAGCACTTCGAAGATTCCAAGGACTTTGTGCTTTATTTAAATCTAGGGGTGTCTTTTTTTTTTTTTTCTCCCTTAGCCTTTTCAAGGAGACGTCTGGACCGGTGCCAGTTCAGAGGATTTTTCAGGTCATCTGCACTACATAAATTAGATTGCTATGGCGACATGTCGCTCGGCGGTCCCTCAAGGCCTCACAGGTATTAGATTTCTCCAGGGAAATGAAGCAAAACATGAAAAAAAAAAAATCCAGGAATAAACAGCAGGTTTATGGCGAGACGTGATGGGAGGGGGGGGGTAGGGGGGGGCAGGATTCTGCACAGTCTATTATGGTGCCACTATACGCCTGATATCCTCAGCTGTATGAGTGTTATATGTATATTTATGAGTCCATATGTGGTGTAATGTGTCAGGGACTAGTTCAAGTTGATTCACAGAAGAGCAAGGTGTGTGAGAGAGAGGGATAGATCTGAATTGCACAACAGCATTCATGGGAGAAATGTATTCGAACAGGGGCATGCTAGCACAGGATATGGCTCAGGGCCATTTTTGAAACAGAACAACATGATGAACATTTTCCAAATCTCTATAAGCTGTCATAATGTTAGCATTTTCTATTTTACCGCCACAGGTGATCTGTTTAAAGGTCCCATATCGTGCTATTTCTTTGACAAGTTAACCCAGGTCTCAGGGCTCCCCGGAGCGTGTCTGTTAATGCTCCAGCTGAAATATCCCCTGAAATTGTGCCTTTTTTAACCCTTTGTTTCATTCCTCTTCTAAACACATTGTTTTGGTGCTTGTATAAATTAGTTATTTCCAAACCCCAACTAATCTACAAACCCTGGGACAAACTGAGGGATGGTGTCTCTCATACGATGTCACATAATCAGTGAAATCTAAGCGACTTGTTTAAACTTGCTTAAAATACAAAACTGTACAAAATACAAAAGGCAGGGAATGTTTTTTTTCACGTTTTAGACACATACTTGAGACCCATTTGAAAGTTTATTTTGCATAATAGGTCCCCTTTAACGCAGAGTCATGCTGTTCTATACTTACCATTTACTCTCACCCTCACTCATACACACTTCCAAACATTTTCATTTTATTTTGTGAAGCTGCTTTGAGACAATTGTTCAAAGCGCTACAGTATATAAATAAAATTGAATTGAATTAAATTGAATAAGTTCCCAGCCACTGGAAATGCAGGGCATCCTCAGTGCCAGTGCCACTCCGAGCCTGGAGAAATGGGTGGATTGTGGCAAGAAGTACACAACCGCTCAAACGTTTGGCATCAGTTATAAATTTCTTTGTTTTTGTTTAGTGATATGTTTTCTACATTCTAGAACAATACTGGGGATTTCAAACCTATGAAATAACACATACTGTATGGCATTAGGTAATTATGTAAGAACAACAACAGTCAGTTGTTATTTTAACACATGAAGGACAGCTGTATAAGAACAGTCTTGTGTCAAGTGCTTTTGTAAAACCCATCAAGTTTTTTTTCATCCATGATGAAACTGTCTCTCATGAAGACCTTCCCAGGAAAGCAAGACCAAAACTGCTGCAGAGGAGAAGTTCATTTAGAGTCACCAGCCTCAGAAATCACCGATTAACAAACAGTAACTCAGATTAGAGCCGTTATGAAGCTTTACAGAGCAGAAGTAGCAGAACATCTTAATATCAACTGTTAAAAGGAGATTATTGTATATTTTGGACGCCTTCAGTATTGTTTTACAGTGTAAAAAGAAATAACAATCAGAAACGACCGTGATGGGAATGGTTGGTGAAATTTTTATTTAACTTCCTGTTTGTGGCACATTAGTATATGTGAGGGGGAAAACTTTTCAAGATGGGTGGTGACCATGGTGGCCAT
>JAQMYJ010000036.1:29425224-29445043 GCA_030014305.1 Clarias laeviceps | reverse complement strand
GAAAGAAATAAAAATCAGGAACCATCATGGAGTTAGAAAGTGTTCTAAAACTTTTGAACGGTAGTGTATATATTTTTAAATAGTGTATTTATTTCAAAACAAAACATATTTAGCTATTACAGTTACATTAAAATTCAACTTTAGAAGATATTTATATTATTTACCAAAATTGCTTATATTACATTAAAAGTAAAAAAAAAATTTAATTTTGTAGACTTTCTCAGAGGGCAATTCACATGTTATGGAAACTAGAGGTCTGCGCGGGACTGTTTCTTTAGTCCCGCTCCCGCGAGGTTTTATTCCGCACCCACCCGCTCCCGCTATATATTCACTGTACACCCGCTGCCCGCTTAGAATAATTTTCTTCCCGACCCGACCGTTCCCGCAAAATTTTTATCTGTTTCCAGAATCTCACATTTAAACTGAAAGAGAAGGATAACAAAAAAACTGTAGGTTGTACAACAATTTATTTTATTTTTATTCTTTTTGTCAAGATGCTGTTAATACGGAAAATGTGTTGCAGAAAAAAAAAATGTAGAAACAATGTACAAAATTGTAGCATATTTATTATTTTTATTCAAAATATAAATGTGACATTTTTTGTCAACACGGTAGCTTAGGAAAGGTGTAGCTGAAAACAAAAATTACATCTGCCATTTAAAATTATAAGCAAAAAAACAAATTCGTTGGCTTGAGGTTCTAGTCTTGTGACTGCTAAACAGCAAAACTTTTAGGCATTTATCGCAACGCGCAAAGGGTAATTTTTTTCCATCTGCATCTATGACACACGAAAAAGACTCCCATACATCAGACTTGCCCGATGTGGGTTTCTTAACAGTAAACTGACCTCTGATGACCGTTATGCAAATCCTGCGTGCACAGACCTTGCCAATAAAATGCGTGACACAGTCCATGCGTGCAGCACAGTCATGAGCGCAAGTCATACAGGTGCTCGATAAGATTGAATAAAGCGCAGATATGCTGTTCAGAAAGGACGTCGGGAACGGTATATTATTAGACCGCCTGCTCCCGTCCAAATTACACCAGAGTTACCGACTGCTACCGCGTTTTTTTTGTAAATTTATTCCCGCGTAGCAAAAAATCTTGGCGGGTGCCACGGGAGAGCTGTGGGAATGCAGACCTCTAATGGAAACTCTTTATATATTTGAGGTACTGTATAAATTCTGATGCTTTCTCTATAAAATAACCAGAGAAATTCAATATAGTATTAATAATGTAAAAAAAAAAATCAGAATTGATTTAAAAAAAAAAATTGGTTTAGATGCTACTTGATAGCAACATTAGCTTAATCACACACAGTTTCTTTGTGTGATGTATTTTATCCTTACATACGCAAACCTCTCTACTGCACCATAATCCCATCTACAGTAAGTGGCAATGTAGAAAATGCTGCAAACCCTCAGTTGGGGTCGATCATTTTACATTATCCTGAGTACACATATAATATAGTTAAGCATTAATTGTGTTCACTGCGTAGGGCAGACACATTAACACAGTCAGCAGTTTTCTGCCAGTTTCATCTCTGGTTTTGGCGGCTGAACCAGGCTTACCTAATTATACATTTATAACCTTCATATTTCCTTATTATTATCTCTCTTCTTTCTGTGGTGGAATAAGTTATGTAGAACTTTCTCATGCATAACATGATTGCCTGTAGGAGTCTGCTTAGGAATAAATAACATTTTTAAATATTATTCATTATTTATTTTAAAAAATGTAAATAAAAAGCAGAAAATTATCATGTGACTCGAGCTTTGGTTTCGGAACAGTATTACATTAGTAATAACAGCATAACTAAGGTAAGAACTGACAGCTATGGAGAGGGGCAGTTGTACAGTACTTAGGCATGGTATGAAGTAATCGTGTCTTGTGTGGAAGCACCTGTAGTTTTCCCAGCTCTCTCTCACCTTCACAGTACATCTTGTACACTCTGCTCATCAGCTTCAACTTTCATGCTAATACCTCCGTCAACACCACCGTGCTCGTTCTCCTGTAAATGCTATAGCGTCGTAGAACTACACTGCATTCTGAGTCCAGCATTCGCACCAAGATCTCCATCACATCTACATTAATATGCAGTTGAATGGAAACAGATCCCAGAAAAGACCACTCGCTTTATAGGTTCTTTCAGTGAAATTGGTGTTTCTTTCACATCTCATCTTCATCTGAAGAGCTTCAAACTACTATAGGAAGTGGGATTTATTATTTTGAACGCAAACAAGTGAAGCGATGGATGTAGAGTAATGTCTCAGTTCAGTTATAGGAAATATAAACAATCTTGGAATGCTGGTTGATCAACCTAATTAGTATACCGGAAACAACTGTTGTATAAACATATAAAACATTTTGGTGGAGTTTTCCTCCTTCCAGACGATAACGGAAATGACACTCCATGTATTTCTAAATCTATCCTAAAGGAGAGAAAGAGAATGAGCTTCGTAGAAAATGTGCAGTTGTTCCACAAGATTAGGAAATAGTTGTTAAACTCTCCTCTCCATCTGCTCCCTTTTATAAGGACACAGTTAATGTTCCAGGAGAAACCTGCATGTCTGAGCCACCAGATTGATTTTACAGCTCGCCCACTTTACAACATGGTACTGCTACAAACTGATTGCGTTTAGAAGATAATGCTCTACACTCATACATTTACATGACACCCTTATCAAGAGCAACTTACGTTTTTGTCTAATTATACATCTAAGCAGTTGAGGGGTGAAGGCCTTGCTTAAGGGGCCTAACAGTGGTCATGGGGTTTGAACCTGGGACCTTCTGAACTGTAGTCTGATGCCTTATCCACTGAGACACCCCTGGCCCAAACACCAACGTAATCATCAAACACCAATATACATATAGTCTTGAGATACATATTTTTCTGCAATGGGCTGAATTTAGGCTGCCAGTTTATCACTGTGTTTACACTTTCTTAAATCATTGTCTTGTTTATTAGGTTTCATTCACATCATACCATGAACTTGCTTGATAATTTATGGCACTAATCTGCGTACCTACTGTATGTGTGCATGGAAAAAAAAAAGATCAGAATGAAAAATATCAAGCCTGGCTGTACATTTTTACTTTACTTACTTCTATGAAAACACACACACATACACACAAACTTAAAAATTACATTCGAAGAGAGAATTTTTTTTTTTTTTAAATATATCTGAATTTAGGTATTTTTTAATTATAATATTATGAAAGATTTAATAATTTTCAAAGATTTTCATAATGAAAGATTTTAGTATTTATTATTATTATTATTATTATTATGAATAATAATAATATTTAATTATTTAATAATTATTATTATTATAATAAATATAATAATAATAATTATTATTATTATTATTATGAATAATAATAATAATAATAATAATAATAATAATAACAATTTGTAATCTTATATTTCTAACCATTTCAAGCTTAAAGTTGTCTTGTTTTCTATTGGCAGGAAATTCCAGCTGTGGAGACCAAATTTAATATGAGGCTCTATGGGGAGTCATTTGAGAACCTGCACATTTTTTCACTTCTGTGGTGGGCTCATTTTTTCAGAACCGGAGGTTGCCCCCTTGGATGGTGCAGGGTTTCTGTGTGATGAACTGCTCTATCCTGATATAGACTCTGGATTCACTGTGACTTTAAGCAGATTAAAAGAGGACTAAAGACAGAAAGAATGAATGAATTGATATGGACTGTTATCCTCTTTCAGCTCAGAATCTTTCCATGGTAGGCTTACAGTAGTAGTTTAAATCTAGATTCAGATTAAGATATCTTGGAACTGCAGTCAAATATAAACCTACTCTCTTGATGTAACAGAAAATCATGCAGCTGTATTACAGGTGGAACATGTTTATCACAGTAGTCTAACTTCAATGAACAATATATAAAATAAAAATACATACTTTAGTAACGTGACTTTTATACTGCAGCAAAGTTCTATACTGTATACGCTGTTCTGATTAATCCAACGTCAAGTCAAACTAAGACTTTTGATTGTGCGGAATAGCAGAAGATAGTTATGAGAGTAATACCCTTCTACACTAATGCACTTATCCCAGTGCTTCACTAGTGCCATCAAGGTAGAGAGTTTTCTCAGTACGCCTGCATATTACACTGGCCTCCCAGGAACTCCTTTAATGGCCCAAACTTGTCGAAATGTTTTAGAGCAAAGTCAGGCCGGTACCGGAGATGTGGCTGTAACTCCCGGCCGAGTTCCTGTAATGTGCAAGTGGTATTTGTGAACTTTTGTGTGTACAGTTCCTACAGACAAAGTCGGTGACAAGTCATGTGTCAAGTTTCAAGGATCAGGCGTTCCACTTGCTGAATGTTCACAGGAATTACTGCAGTGAGCTCCGAGCCACCTTAACCTCAGGATTTAGATTAAAATACTGTACTCTTAACAGAATTCATGATTCCGTTAATCATCACAAGAGCACCTACAGTTTATAAAGTATATTCATTACTATTTTTTCCATCAGATTTCATGAATAGCCCTTTGAACAGTTGTAGCTCCAGTGATGCTTGGTGCTACATTTGGTGGGTTGTAAGCATTTTTGCCAAGCTTCATTGCAAATGCATAGCCTTAGGCGATTATCATCATTCTTTTCAGTCTCATGAATTATTTCCAAGAGCACCTGCAGCTGGTCATCTCTCAGATCTGAGAGGAGATCAAATCCCCTGTCTGTTCTCATGCAGGTGAGTATCTAGGCATTATAATCTCTTTGAGCTCAGTTGCATTCTATAAGCACTTGGTTTTCTTTGTGGAAAAAGAAGGATCCCGTCTGAGCAGTCAGGTGGAATCTGTAATAACTTCATGACCCTACAGCCATGAATTTCGTTTACTAATTTGGTAGGCAGCTTCATCCAAAAGGACTACGCACACTGATTTGGGGATTTGAATTTTAAGCATGCATACGTTATTACTCACAAATTAATTTTAAAATACTTCTATGATTCTGTTTTCTTTGAAAAGTCATGCATTATTTATAAAATGGTTTGTTTCAAAAGTTTTTTTTACATACAGTAAGACTTAGTGCTACACCAACCCAAGGGATTTCACCTCAGTGCCAGAAAAAGTCCCGTCCCCAGAAAACTTTCTTTCACCCATTATCTTTTACTTCTTTCTGTTTACAGACTGTAGATCAGCGGTCTTCGATCTTATCAGCAAAAGGCCATGGTGACTGCAGGCCGTCATTACAGCCAAATAGGACACATTCTTGATAGCTGATTGGAGAATTAGATGAACTGATTAAACAAGTCAAATCAGGGATGGCTTTTGTTTGGCTGTAATGAAGGCCTTCAGCCTTTGTGGATAAGAAGCACCTTGCTTTAGAAAATTTCAGTGGTCTATCTGTATAATCTGAAGTATTTTCCAATCAAATTGGAATGCAGGCACCATTTTTTAAATGTCAAACTATTGAAACCAAATGACTAGCTTTTAATTATCGAGTCTGCTAAAAAGAAAATACAGTACAGTACAGTACTGAGCCACTTCTTATTTTGCTTCCAAAGAGCCTGAACTTATTGTATATTTCTAATCTAGTTTTGAGGAATACGTAGATCTCCAGGTTTTCTGAAGATCTCCAGGTTTTCTGCCCAGTCCCTGTACCGGACCAGTTTCAGAACAATGTTGTTTTGTTTGTTACCACTGGCCCAGGTATAAGTACTGTATGCTATATACTTATGTAACAGTTAATGTACAGTGGTATCTCAACATATGACTTTAATCCATTCTGAAGGTGAGTTCTTAAGGAGAAGATTCGTATTGTGGAAGGCATTTTCCCATAGGACATAATTTAAATGCAAATAATCCATTCCTGGCACCCAGGAATATCACCAATATTACCCATTTCCAACACTATAATAATATTTTTGCATATAAAAATAATCAAAACAGTTAAAAAAGACGTGTATGATTCCACTCGGCACTGGCCGCTTTAAAAACGTAACTGAAAGCAGCTCCCTTTTGTTCTTACTAACTTTCTTGGGACCCAGGGTGTTATGTCTTCATCAAAACTTCCAAAAAATGCAAAACCCCACAAAATATACAGTACTGTGCAAAAGTCTTAGACACCATATTATATGCTGTACCAATTTTGTTATATATGTTTATAATGTCTGCATCAACAAAATCATTCAGTATTTCCATATATAACTTAAAAATTAATAAATAAATAGCATTACAGGAGAATATTCATGGCTGTCAAGTAAAAAAATATAGTACAAGACAGACCAGTTTTCAGATGGAAACAAAAAACCTAATGTACGCTCCTGCGATTTGCATAAAAATAGAAATTATTTTTTAAAAATTAATTAATTACTATATTTTTCTCTTTACAGCCATGCATATATTCTCCTGTAATGTTATATATTTATTAATTTTTTAATTATATATGGAAATGCTGAATGATTTAGTACATAATTATGCAGACATGATAAAACATATATAACAAAATTGGTACAGCATATAATATGGTGCCTAAGACTTTTGCACAGTCCTGTATATTTCTCAGATGCAAACAAGTTTCAAATGGCTCCCTGATATACTGTAGGCGTATAGTAAGTGTTCGGTTCAGTTCATTCGTTTGTACAATGAAAATGCTTCGTATGCTGAGACACAATTTTTGCAAAATTTCAATTCTTAAGGTGTAAATTTGTGAAGCGTTCACATGCCAATGTACCACTGATTTAATGTGAGTGCAAGGAATTAGTTGTTTTTATTTTGTGCTTGGAAATTGTTGTAGTTTGTTCCTGGTTTAGAGTTCAGCCAACCAGGAACAATGTAGTTCTAATATTTATTTGGGCACCAAGTGTGTCATTAATTCAAGCAACAGGATCTGTTTCATGAACGGCGACATCACTTCCTTTGCTAATTAATATAGTTATTTTCGACCGTCTTTACAAAGTCAGTACAAATTCTGCATCCTTGCAAAGTCTGGCCAACAATTTAACAAACACTTTATATGTTACGTGCTGAGATTTACATCCAGTAATTTCTGGTGTTTGTTGTTGTTGATTCTTGCTTTGTGTTACAAAAATCTCATATTTCTGTGTTCACCTGTTTTGGCACTAATCCTGGGGGGTCGATAGAATTTGCAATTAAACCTTCTGCACATGGATCCTCACCTCCTCACCTCCTGTTAGTTATACTTATTCCCAATATTAAACATATGTTCTTTACTAATGTTTCAAGCAGCATGATGTCTGTCGGGTGAATCGACTTCATTCATACTGTATGTCAGCTGTACTTCTAGACACATCACACTATTAATGTAAAAACTATTATTATTATTATTATTAAAACTAAAGCATCTATGTATGTTAATTACAAAGCTTTGTTTAGTTTTTTTTCTCACTTGAAAGAACAAGCAAATGCATAAATGCAGGTTACTAAAACTAAATTTTATTAAGAGATCACCTAAAGATGCATGAAACATAAAAAGTATTAGATTCAAATTTTATGGTTTTGGCTAAACACACAATCTTACACAATCTGGTTTAGCCCTTTTGTATAGAAATCCCAGAAATTATTCCATTTAAAGGCGGCACAGTGACTTAGCTGTTATCACTGTTGCCTTGCATCTCCAGGGTCTGGGTTCGAATCCCGGCCAGGTTCGATTCCCGTCTCTGTGTGCATGTTCTCCCTGCGCTTGGTGGGTTTCCTCTGGGTACTCCGGTCTCCTTCTACAGTCCAAAGACATGCAGATTAGGCTAACCGGCATTTCCAAATTGCCCATAGTGTGTGAATGAGCATCTGTGTGCGCCCTGCGATGGATTGACCCCCTTCCAGCGTGTTCCAGGCCTTGTGATTTAAGGCCCCTGCGGTCCTGTATACAATATAGAATTGTATAGACGACAATGAGTGAGTAAGTGTTCATTTAATTTAATGCACTTCTTTTCCTTAATATTTACCTTTAATATTAAAGCAGCAGTAACGTATTAAATTCAATTTAATTAAATTTTATTCCTATAGCGCTTTTAACAATTGTCATTGTCGCAAAGCTGCTTTACATAATCAAAAGAATTATGGACGTTTGTATGAAATGTGAATGTGTATGAATCAAAATGATAGAACAAGGACAAGGCAGGTTGGTGGATGTAGAGTAATCTGAATCTTTAACAGAATATACAGTATTTGTAAATTAATTTGGCTATAGTTTGTTGTCTGTCTCTTCTTTTTGACATTCAAGAGAAAACAAAGCAAGCGATAAAAATCTAACATAAATTGAACCAACCTTTCAGGTGCACCAGATTTTATCTTTAACGTCACAGATAAACACTAATGCTTTTTTTTTTTTTTCTTTTTTGCTGTGTGTGTTTTAAGACAAAATCATAAACATTATAATAATATTATATTATAATTATATAATAAAAATATAATAAAATTTCTGGTGCTGATTTCTTGCTCAGTGTTCTGTCCTTATTAGCTTAGTGATTGTTTTTTTTACGTTTAAAGCATTTGACACACTTATCCAGAGCTCTCTTTAGGTCAAAAAGAAGTAAGGAGTAAAAATCCCACTGCAGTAATAAAGAGATTGTGCCGCTTTCTCATATTGCCATGTGATTTTTGTTGCTGTGGCGATCATGCTAGTCATACTCGCACCTCTACATCCATCAGCCTGCTTTTTCCCTGCGCTAAGTGCTGACAATTCTGCTCTTTCCGAGGCTATAAATCAAGACAGCTGTTTTAAACAACTTTATGTGTCAAAGTTTTGAATTTTAATTAAATGCATGTGTGAACGCGCGAGAGTATTTTCCTGTCCCTACTGCAATTTAAAGTAAGTATACTTTTACTCTGGACTCTTGCTGTGCCCTGAGGCGGAAAACTGTATGTTAAATATGCATTTAAATTCAGATTTGAGCATCCAACTCCAAGACATTTAATTAATTATGTTAGTCCAAAGTATAAACCTCTAGCTTTCAAGCTGTTATGCCTTATTTAAGGAAATAGTTTAGGCTTTCTGCTGCTATCTCACTTACTATGTTCTGAAAATAAGCTTAATAGGTTTAAACCAGTCTCGCTGTTTGTTTTTACATCTATATTGAACAGATGGACCGGATCGTCTCACACGTCTGCATGCACTTTACACAAAATACATTCAATTTCACTGTACAGTACCTTGTTCTTCGACAATAAAGAATTCATCTATGTTTCTAGCTATCTGTCTAAATGCCTGCTGCTGGATTTCCTTCAGTCATTGTGTACAAAGCGTGTACAATGAATTTCCTTATATACATATCCCAGTGTAACGGAGTTCAAAGCATGATACAAAACCCCTGGAGCAGATAGGGTTAAGGGCCTTGCTCAAGGGCCCAACAATGGCAACCTGGCGGAGCTACAGTGGGGCTCGAACCGCTGACCTTCCAATCAGTAACTCAGTGCCTTAACCTGCTAAGTTACCACTGCCCATTGATGTTAGTATTGATGTTAATATTGTAATGCTATGTGGTATTAATGTTATGGCTGATTTGGTGTAAATAGGTCTCCTACAGCATGTATCATTCACATCACATGCGTTTCACTGCTGTTGAAGAGTAAGAGAAGTTTGTCTTAAGAGAAGCTTCATGCGAGTGCAGTGTTGAACACTTCCTGCTGATATAAGTCTTTAAAAGGTGATAAAAGCTCATGCATTCACAATAGACACAGGAAACACATTTCTTAAAGAGACTCTTTCTCATTTTTAAAGGTTTTGCATGAAGGGTTTGATATTTAATATTTAGCACTTTGGATAATAATTATGACTGCATGGATGAAACTGTTTGTTTCAAACAGGTTTTAAACAGATTACCATAATCATGTCGGAGAAAACTATTCATCATATTGGGTACATATTTCCTATTATGTCAGGTTGATGAAAACTGTATCTAATTTTACGATCCCATTTTTGCATTTTGCAGTTCACCACGCTGCGAGTCTCTGGCATGGTCAATTTTAAACCCTGGTGAGCATTTTTTACTGGCACTGGCCTGGCAATAAGGCTACATCTACAACATGACATCACTAATTACATCTCTTACTTGGGAATGTGTCAATGAAAGACGTTCAACTCAAAGTTTAAATAAAAAACAAAACTTTAGCATCAGGAAATTATGACTGAATTTGTCCTTTAATGTTTTTCAATAGTCATAATTATGAGCTTGAAACACTTTCCAACACCTGTTATTCAACTCCTTGCCCTTTTTTCTCTCATAGCGTGTAAACGGTCATTTCCAATTACCCTCCCTGCTGACCCCTGAGCCCCCGCCGCCATGGAAACATTACAAACAGCACCTTTAATCTGCAAGGATTCTTCTTTTTTTTTTTTGCTTTTTTATATGCTCGGTAAAATCGAAGCTGCAATTACACAGACGAAAAGCTTGCTGCTCCATTATCGTGCTCATCAGTACTTAAACAAATAGTGGTTCACTGGCCTGCAAAACCATTTCAGTGCAGCCATTACAGCCAGCTCCATTCTGCTCGTGTGCACCACTGATGAAGATAAACGTGTTCAATAGACCGTGGATTTCGTCCACTAATTTAAATGCCACTTGCAAGATATAATCTGTGCAGGTGATTCGAGGCACCTTAATTAAACAGCGTGAGTCTGAATATTTCCACATAATGTGCGTTTTTGCGGATGATTTAAAAAGCTTGTATGCCTTAAAAACTTGTTGAGTGTGCTCGATTTCTAAGTACTGAATAATTATTTGGTGGGAAAGCAGGTGAATACCAAGACAAGTACACTGTGATGTGGGTTATAGGAGGCATGGTGGTGTAGTGGTAGCACTTGCACCTTCTGGGTTGATTCCTGTGGAGTTTGCATGTTCTCCCCGTGCTTGGTGGGTTTCTTCAGGGTTCTCCGGTTTCGTCCTACAGTCCAAAGACATGCAGTTAAGACTAATTGGTGTTTCCAAATTGCCCATAATGTGTGAATGTTGACCGGTGGTCGTACAAAATGGAAATAAATACAATGGTCACCACTGGCCTCCACAGTCCCTAGTTGGACTATAGAGGTTCCTAGATGGATGAATGGAATGTGGGTTATAGACATGAAGAAGAAAACGGCAGGTTGACATGCTCAAACCAATTAATCAGAACATAAAATAGGTTTGTCTGCTGTGAAGCATTTAATCTGCTGGAGATACAACAAAAAGAAGACGAAGAAACTGTAAAATCAGATTAGGCTTCACATCGTTTCAGATAAATCCCGCCTTCTGCATTATGATTGGTTACATGAATTCAGTCTCATCTATGATTGGTTAGATGTTTTACTATATGTGAAAGGGATTCAGTGCTCCTTCCTCAACCAGAGACCGAGTGAATGAAAGTAAAGACAGGTGGGGAAGAGTTGTTTGAGTTGTTCAACAGAGTTTATCGATCGGAAACAAATTTTCCTTGCTGGAAACTCATCATGTCTCCCAATGTTACCAACCACATGGGGCAAAAACCTACACAGAAAGAACAAATTTACCAGGCAGGGTACACCTGGACAGAGTGCCAATCCATCACAGGGCACACACACATACAAACCAGGCAATTTGGAAACACTAATTAACCTAATCTGAATGTCTTTGGACTGCGGCAGGACCCCGGAGTACCCAGAGGAAACCCACCAGACATGGGGAGAACATTAAAACTCCACGCACACAGACCCCAAGACATAAATCGAACCCGGACCATTGAGGTGCGAGACCACAGAGAAAGTGTTTACATGCTTAATTGAACCTATTTAAACTATTGAACATATTATCCAAGGTTCCCTCTCATTCTGATTGGGTCAGACTGTTCAGGTTGAGGTGTTCACATGATACGACTTTATTTTAATTGAGCTATTAGTCTGATCATTACCGGAAAATTAAGATCAATGTACAGTAAACACACCTACTGAGGCATACATGACCTGTTTTTCTCAATTGTGATTGTTTACTTCTTTAAAAGTGTGTAGTTCAACTTTGGACATCTTTTAAAGACTTTTGCAACTTAGGAAGTGCTTTTGTACTTGTTAGACTTTCTTTAATTGCATTCCTATTGTCTTTTGCACAATAGAGAGTGTGTATACCACTGCTTACATTCACAGAATATTTTATGCTGATGTGAATGTAACATTATTTCATTATTTTTAGATCTCTTTATTTTTGCTAGGAATCTGGTCCTCTGGACTGATGTTAATGTTTCCTTTTCAGCACATACTGTAGGTCAGGAGTCACAGCCTCAAGTGTTCCTCCCATTACTGACTTCAGTTCTAACCTCAAGTATTTTCTGTCTTGATCCGTCTGGATTTCTGCTGCCTCTTTTATCACCTCCTTTTGATATAATTCATCACTGGGTGCTGTCACATCTATCCCTGTCTTATTTACAGAACTTGCTTTCTTGTGTTTAGACCTTGACGATTGATTTATTTAGTTAACCGTGTCGTCCTGTGTTCTGACCTCTACCTTGGACTGTCACTGGGTTTTAATCCCTAATAATATGATTATTGTGTACAAGGAGAATCTTCTACATGATGTGCTGCCTTGTATAAAACAGAGCAGATGATCAGGAATGCTGGTGCCTGATTCTAATGAAGAGCATAGCTCAACTCTTGCACATTACAAGAACTTGGCTGGAAGGTACAGCGCTGATCTCGATCCAAGCCATTTCCACATGTATGGGCAATTAAAGAAGTTCCTGGGAGGCCAGATTTTCAGTCGTGAAGAAGGCAGTCTGATTGATCCAGCATCAAACTCAACTCCAGTGAAACGATGGGATAAGAGCATGGCTGGGGTCCTGTCTCTATGATTGCTTGGAGATTCCAAAGTTTTATTTTATTTTATGAAAGTATAATTCAATATTTGTCCTTTCCTTTACCTGAAGCCACTTAAAACAATTTTTTTTTGGTGGGTAATAAGATGCTACCAAAAAATCAGATACCATTATGCAGCACATGTCAGGTACAGTGTAAAGATTTAATTTTTCATTGAAAAAAATGCTGTTGAACATGAAAAAACAAAGATTAATTCATTCATTCATTTTCTGACCAGTAATCTGTGTCATCTAAAAAAAAAAAAACTGAGACTCTTAGCCACAGTGAAACATTTGAATGGTGCAATGACGATCCCAGCCGAAGTGGCTCGAAACCCACTGCAGTCATTTCCATGAACAATCAGCAAGTGGAACGCCTGATCCTTGAAAATCGACAGATACAGTAACTTGTAGAAGAGACGTATCTGTCTGTGTGAACTGTACACACAACCATTCAGCAACACCACTTGCACATTATAGGAACTTAGCTGGGAGTTATTGCAACATCTCCTGCACAGTCCTGACCTCGTGCCAAGCCATTTCCACATGTTTGGGCCATTAAAGGAGTTCCTGGGAGGCCGGGCTTTCAGACGTGAAGTGCAGGGAGTTGGATCATAGATTCAGCATACTAAGAAAACTGAAAACAAGTATAAAGTGTACTGTCAGCGTCTTCTTTTGAATAAAACTTGGACAATAAATAAAGCAGGTTTTTCTTTTTATGTTCAAACACTGCTGAGAAAAATCACTTCCTCAGAAGACTGTTCAAATCTCTTTCTTACTGTGTGCAACAGAAACAGCGTGAGATCTCATTGCAAACTTTGTGATGATATTAATATGAGCAGCATCATTCTATTTGAATTCCGCATACTTCTGTGTAAGCGGGTCATCCTGAGTGTATCACATCTATGTTTCGCACTAGTGAGTTTTGGGAAGCTGTTTTATATTTCTGATGTCTTGCAGTGCTGATGTATACCAAATCCGAATAGAGCTCTTCTGTGCCAGTTGCTGTGCGATTTCTTTTGAAAAAAAAAAATATATATATATATATATATATTTTTTTTCTTTCTCTTACCCATAGTATTGTAAAAGGGGTATCTCAGTGGTTAAGGCATTGGACTAGAGATCAAAAGGTCCCAGGGTCAAACCCAAGTACCACTCAAGTGTAAATTGCATAAGCGTGTCCGCCAAATGTAAAGTGTAGTTTTAGTGCCCATACTGCGGTGCTGATCGTTGAACATGTAAATGTAAACTCTCTAAACAAGATGAACAGTTTGGAGAAGTAGTGACTCAGTAGTGCACTAGCTCATGTAGAACAAGGTACAAAGATTTATGTCTCAAATCCGGCCTCTGTCTTTTTCTTTTTTAACCAGGCTGTTTATAAAGTTATGAGTGATTGAGTTATGAAAGTTCTAGACTCCCTCTAGTGGTAGATATAAGAAAAAGTCTGCTACCCTTCCATGGTGTGGCTGCATGTCCATGCTCACATCATCAGTGGCACTCCATTGCCCCTTAAACTTGTAGCCTGCGAACGGAACTGATAACTAGACATGGCTAAATGACTCACAACTGTGCCGCAGAGCAGAACTAAATCCACATCCCGTTTGCTGATGATGATATAATAATAGTCGGGTACAGTATATTATGCACTGAAATGGTTTTACCGCTTTAGAAGGGTCAAATTACTGGGCTGTTATCAAACAAGAAAACAACTTAGGAGATTTGAAATTACTGGAACAGGGTTAAGAACGCAAAAAAAAGTGCTGAACCTCCTCCTTTATGGAAGAAATGTGGTCGGGGAAATAAATAATGAATGGAGATAAACAGTAAAAACCAGAGCTATGTTAAATAGTGAAAGTAAGAGACTTTCCTTACACACACAATGTGACGAGAACTCACAGGATTGGGACTAAACAGCTTTGTGTCCAGAAGAAAACCACTTGTTAATGAGACTCATCAGAAGAAGGAGAAAGCATAAAGATTGGACTTTGGAGAAATGGAAAAGGTCATGTGGTCTGATGAGTCCAGACTGACCCTATACAGGGTACATCAGGGTAATAAGGAAGTGTGCATGAAGCGATGCACCCATTATGCATAGTGTCCACTGTCCAAGCCTCTGGAGACAGTGTGATGATCTGGGGTTGCTTCAGTTGCTCAGGTCGAGACTTATGTGGCAATAAAATGAACCCAGCTGATGGATGGATGGATGGATGGATGGATGGATGTGTATTCCCACCTCATGCTCTGTATCACTCTTTGGCAGTCAAGTATCTTTAGTGTCTGTGACATCACTCTACAGAGATAGCGGTACAGCAAAGAGATTTCGAAGATGCTAACTCATCAAACTGGAAAAGCACATGCAAACTGAAGGAACCATACAGACATACCAACTCAGCAAGCACGCAAGGAAGCATTATTTAGATAAATTGAAATCTATTAGCAACATTGATCCATACAAACAGACCACAAAAAGTTTAGGGCTGACTCAACATTGCTGCTCCCAACCTTGGATATTACAATTTGTCTTGCTAACCGTATACCCCAATCAGGCATAATATTCACATTAACACCTCCTAAGTTTTGGGTTTCCCTTGTCCCCTGGGTCATGACTCCATCAGACATCTGTGGGTGCGCTGTGGTGTCTGGCACCAGGACATTAGCAGTGGATCCTTTAGGTGCTATGAATTGCAGGATGGGCCCCAATGGATTGGACTTATAGGACTTATATGGATTGGACTTGTTTGGATGGCACATCCTATGGGTTCTCGATCAGACTGAGGTCTGGAGAGTTTGGAGGCCGGGTCAGCAACCTTGGGCTCTTTGCCGCGTGTGCACTGTGTTTTCTTTGTGTCTTTCTATTATGGCAAGGATTTTTTATTTTTTTCAGTAACAAGTAACTGCGTTCACTAATGTTAAAAACTGACTGCTATGTTTGTTCTAAAATAAAAATAACCCCTGCAGACAGAGGGCAGCAAGAGTCTGTCTACATACCAGGCATAATCACATGCTCTCAAAATACCTATGGCTTTTTCATGTACATTGCTAAAAACAAATCAAACTAAGAAAGTGCAGTAAGATTTTACTGAGTTCCAAAAGTTGTTGTTCACGACAGGGTTGGGAAAAATGGCGTTTAAACCTTGGCATGTGATACTGCTCATGTATTCATTGACTGCTTTGTTAAACAGAACTGTTTGTGTTTTTTTAATAGTTTCCCTGGTATTTTCATATTTCATTATGCTCCTCTTCTTTGTCTTTGTCTTTTCAAATTCATTTCAGTCTTCCTCATTCTTCATCTGTGGTTCACTGTGGAATGCGTGTGAATAACCCGTGCTTAGGAACACTCTTTAATCTTTGTTTACTTTGGGCCTTAACCAGCAACCTATACTGTATGTTTCTTTTGTTATGTGCATGGAACATTCAGACACCTTCATGTGTGTGTCTCCTGGTTTGGCCAACGTGTTCAAGCGGTCCAAGCACAGTGGACAAATCTGGCTATTCATTCATTGTCATTTAAACTTAACATTAACTTCAATGATGTGGGTTAGATTATGTAAAGTTGCACTCGATATTATTTAACCCCCACTGAAAATTTGTCTTTTTTGGTCAAAATTTCAATTGTTTGTAATAAATTAGTGAGACGAAAACAACTTAAATAGCTCAACACAACAAACATATGTAACAAGTGATTTCTTCAAATTTAATGCAACTGGCCCATATTAATGATTACAGCAGTCTCAGAAATATTAAGACCCCTGAATAAAATCCTTCATTAGAGCACACATTTGTAAATCAGGTGTTTTCTCAAGCAAACCTGATGCAACTACAGTAATTACATGGTTTAGATGTGCTTGATTTAGAAATTATCAAATACCTGGACTTTCTAGAGATTTATTGGTGGTGATGTTTGACTACATGTCAGAAATGGCTAAGTCAAGAAAGTTGTCCATAATCAAGGGCAAGGATATAAAAAAAAATAGCAAACATACGAAATATTCTTAGAAATACCGTAGGAAGCCTATTTTGCAAGTTCAAAGTTAAACGAACAGCGGCTACACAACCTGGACATGGCAGAAGGAGGAAGCTACCACCTGCTGCTACCAGATTATTGAGGAGGCAAGTGTTGAAAAACCCTTGATTGACTGCAAAGGGCCTACAGAAAGATTTGGTGGCATTAGGCACTGAAGTTTCACTCTGCACCATAACGCAAGCATACTAAACACTAAGAGTCACCCCAAGACCTACCCTGCTACTGACCCTAAAACACAAGAAAAGTCAGTTCCAATATGCTAAAAACCTTTTAAAAAAAAAAACAGAAATAAGGAAATTCTGTTCTTTGGACTGATGAAACAAAACTTGAAATTTTTGGGCCCGGTACAGTATGTTTGTTTTTTGGAGGAAAAAGATGAAAAGTGCACCCTGCCTACAGTAAAGCATGATGGTGGCTCGGTGATGCTCTGGTGCTGCTTTGCTTCCTATGGCACTGGAAATCTGCACAGCCTGCAGGGCTACAGTAGATGAATTCGGTCAAGTATTCTTGAAGAAAACCTCATGCCACATGTGAAGAACCTGAAACTTCGGTGTCATTGGACCTTCCAACCAGACAATGACCCCAAGCATACTTCAGAGTCCACTAAAGCATGATTTCAGATGAAGTCCTGGAAGGTTCTAGAGTGGTCCATCACAGTCGCCTGACTTGAATCCAATAGAAAATCTTTGGTAGTATTTGAAAAAAGAAGTTGCAGCACTCAAACCCAAAATCATACTGAACTAGAAGCCATTGCTCTGCCAGAAGCTAGTGTCTGGATAGACATCACATTTGCAGCAGGTCATAATAGCTAAAGGTGGCTCTACGAAGTACTGATAAAGTTCTTCATCAAGGGGTTGAATAATTTTGATACTAGTCATTAAAAGTAGCATTCTGTGTTGAATTTGTAGAAACCACTTGTTATATTAGTTGTGTTGAGTTATTTAAATTGCTCTTGTTTTAATTACTTATTATAGACAGCTGCAAGTTATTAATTTTTACCAAAGATCTAATTTTCAATACTTTGAGTTGCTGGAACAGATTATCTGCATTTACATTATTTCCTATGGGAAAATGCATTCCGCAATACAACATTTTGCCTTCAGAGTTGCCTCCAGAATGGATTAAATTTGAATGATCTCAAAACCGTGCAGAATGCAGACAGAACCTTATAATTCTAACAGAATGAGTTATCTACAGTACTTAGAGTTGCACTCTTATTTATTGGGCCCCCATTGAAAATGAGATTTTTGGTCAAAATGAATAACTTGCAGCTGTTTTGATTGTTTTTATGTGCATATAAAACAATCAAAACTTTTATAAAAGACAAATGAAATAAAATATAAAATAAATAGACTTTAAAAATCACTTAACCTTAATTTATGATTTTATTCTTGCTAACGTCCTTGCTAACATTCTTGGGACCCATGGTGCTATGTCTTCACTAAATCTTGCAAAAAAGTGCAAAATCACACACACACAAAACTTAGCCGGCTCGGATTGTTCGCTCGTATGCTGAAAATGCTCTGAAGCAAGTTTCTTTCAAAATTTCAGTCCTTAAGGCAAAAATTCTTAAGGCATTCGTATGCTGAGGTACCATTGTTGTAAAAAGGCCATAGATAGCCACTGTTAAAGTGTATATACATTTTTTGGGGTCACTGTTTAGTTCCAACTGGAACGAAATGCATCGTTACTTTGTACCTAAAACCTTATAAAGGCACTTTGGCCGATGGAACGATAAAACAAAACAATATAGTTGTACGCAAAAAAATAAAAAATAAAACAGGAAATGGCAAAATGATCATTGAAATTAATGAGCGTTTTAATTAATTTTCCTTTTTATTGGGAGCTCGATGTTGATGACGTCATTAACCGTGTCTCCTGACGCATTTTGAGACGTTTTGTCACTTGTGGCGTTCCATACTCTCTCTCTCTCTCTCGCTCTCTCTTTCTCTGTGTGTGTGTGTGTGTGTGTGCGCGAGCGCGCGAGCGACAGATAGTGGGTTTGGCTTGCTGAAGAGGAGAAAGCGCTTTGGAGCCGAGCTCAGTAAACACACTCCTACACACACACACACACACACAGGCACGCATAGTTCTGGAGGATTTCCAATTTTTTTCTGGTAAGACCATAACAAGAATATTAATCAGTTTGCGGCTCTTTGTTTTTGTTTTTCTTTGTATTTATTTATTTGTTTCTTTGGGGTAAAAGTGACTGTAGGGTTGTAAAGTGCACGAGCTTCGTGCGGGGTTTTGGGGGTAAAAAGTTGGACATTAATGCGGAGTTTGCGCGAGCGCGTGTGTTCAGTGTGTTCAGTGCACAGAGTTTAAGTGAGTTTTAAACAGTTGCACGGATTTAAACACTGCAGTGTTGGTGATGTGTGTGTGTGTGGCAGGTTCATTTGCTAATACAGATGCTGGCAGCAGTGCGGGAGTTGCATTGTGTTGTTTAAAAAAAATATATTACAGAAACATCAGGATTAAGTCCTGATGCGCGCGAGCTGTGTGTGCGTGCGTGCGTGCGTGCGCGCGCGTGGAACGCTTTTGTGTGAACGCTAAACAATGTTGCGCAACTTTTTGCGGATCAACAAACAGGAGCGTTCACACTCAGCTCAACATCACTGGCTTGATTTGTACAGCTTAGACTTTTAACTGCACACACACACACACACACACACACACTGTGTTAGAGTGCAGGTGGTGTTAAAGTCAAAGTCTGACTAAGAGTGTTATAATGTAAACTGTTGCTGTCTCGAATAAACATCTGCATCTACAGTGTTAATGAACAATATCACTGAATAAGATATGAATAGTGCTTAGATAAGTTTATTATATGAATGATGCTGAACAGTGTTTCGATAAGTCCACTGTGAGCTAGAGATACATTTGTGTTGGAGATAATACAGCACTATAAGTGTCAATCAAACCCTGATGTCCATATATATATATATATATATATATATATATATATATATATATACAAAATAAAATTTTATTTGTCACATACACAGACATACACA
>JAQMYJ010000036.1:29385219-29410805 GCA_030014305.1 Clarias laeviceps | reverse complement strand
TTCCTTCCTTCCTTATTTCTTCCTTCCTCCCTTCCTTCCTCTCCTTCCTTATTTCTTCCTTCCTTCCTCCATTCCTTCCTCTCCTTCCTTATTTCTTCCCCTCTTTGGCCCTTGTTCTTTCTTTCTTTCTTTCTTTCTTTCTTTCTTTCTAATCCATACAAATAGGGATGTGAATAATCTGGCTCTTTCTTTCTTTCTTTCTTTCTTTCTTTCTTTCCTTGTTTGCCTATTTTTCTTTCTATTCCATGCAAGTAGGCATTTGAATACTTGTAATCTAACATTTTCCTTCCTTCCTTCCTTCCCCTCCCTCCCCTTCCTTCCTTCCGTCCCTCCCTAATTCTACCCCTCCCTGGTCCTTGTTTTCTTTCTTTCTTTCTTTCTTTCTTTTTTCTCGCTTGCTTGCGTACTATCTATTCCTTCCTTTCTTCCTACCTTCTTTCCTACACATATGGAATTTTTCTCTTTCCCCATCTCTTTCTTTTTTTTACATTATTTGAGGCATTACTGTTTGGTTAAGTTGAGAGTCCAGCTATATGAGATTTGTGCTGGTGTGATTTCTTAATAGCGAGTGGTTAAATGTTTGTAGGATTTATATAGAATTATATTTGTAACTTCCCTCCGGTTTGCAGTATATTTGACTCTCTTAGGAAGCACAGTGGTTTACCTGTAATACTTCACATTTACACACAGGAAATAGGAATTAGCAAAGTGGCTGGACTGTGACAAGATAATCACACTCTTCAGTAGTCACCGTAGACTCCTAGTGCTGTATAATGCCAGTGCTGTAGACACTCGGTTTCAGGGTAATTAGTCTGTCACCACGGTGGTGCTTCAGTGTGATAGTGTGGATTTTAATGTAAGAACAGTAAAGCTTATTTAAAGCATGAAAGCTGGTAACAGGAGCATTTCTGCACTACTGCAACACAACGCTGTGCTAATCAACTGTGGTACAAGCGGGGAAGTAGCAATTAGGTACATACAAACTTTACTCCTACTCCCTTTTAACTTTCTTTCTTGAGAGCCGTATATTCCAATGAAATCAACACACTGCCTTGGAACGTCTCTAACCATTACAGAAATGTGGAAACTTTCCTTTTTATGCTGCCAGGAAGCTGTCACTTCCAGTCATCCGCTAAAAACAGCAGAATGGGGTTGAAAAACTTGTCTTTTGTAGCATGCATCGGTAATTAATTTACAGCATCATATTTGCTGAATCTGTCCTAGGAATGTTTAGTAATTCCTCAAGGCACACTTTATGATTTTAGCCCTAAAGTTCTCAGAGCAGTTTTGGGATCTGCAACAACACTCAGATTACTGTCTATATAATGTGGTGGCCAGTTTATGCATGAATTTGATTCCTCATGCTCCTAGAAGAACGTTTGTTACAATTTGAGTCCTGTAATAGGGAATTAAAAATCTCCATAGATGTGATAACCTGGCCATCCAGTACATTCAGGTCATCAGCTGACTTTCCACATTGCTTAGATACTGAGCCTAGACCTGGGCTCCAGAGGCCGCTGCCTTATGCTTTTCCCTTCTTACCTCGACACGTCCATCACTCTGGAACAGGGTCACTCAGACCACATAACCTTTTTCCATTGCTCCAAAGTCCAATCTTTATTCTCCCTAACAAACTGAAGCCTTTTTTTTCCTGGTGATTCTTACTAGCAAGCGGTTTTCTTATTGCAACACAACTGTTTAGTCGCACACCTATGAGCTCTCATCACATTGTTTGTGATTGTGGCAATGCTCGTAATTTCAGTATTAAACATGATTTATACCATTTTGTATGATGCAGCTTCACCATGGCTGTAAGTGATCTCCATTCATGATTTTTTTTTTTTACCACATTTCTTTCCACAAATTTAAGTTCACCACTATCCATCCAGGGTTTAATAACGTGTTGGAGGGTTGTGTTGGACCAATAGTGTCCACTGGGTCTTCTAGTTATTGATTGGTCCTCTTTTGGCTGCTTTGTAAATTTTAACCCGGATGCCATCCTTTGGGACTAGCACTGGGTGTGCACTAGAGAACCAAGTGGCAAATATACTGTAATATCACACATTTATAATATTTGAACATGTATTCTGAGATGCTTCTTCTTTTGTTTTGCGATGATTAAATAACAACCAACATTTCTAGATCTAGCTGTGCCTTAAATGTACTGCTCTCTGCATTCCTTTTTTACATGATGCATTGTCTCTGACTTCCTATGAGCCAATCTGTAAAATTAGCCTCTTTTTCACTTTCACGGTGGCATTCACTTTAATTCAGGCAACCTAATTGGCTGCTCATTTTCATTATAAATGGCTGCTGAAGGCAAGCGCACATTCCAGCGTGTCCTCAAATTCATATACATTTCATGAGCAATGTGTGAAAAGGCATCTGTTTAGAGCTATAGGTAAAATATTTATATTGCCAAAACGGGTCAGTTCATCTATCTGCTTTCCAGTTAAAGGGATTTGTGGGTTGCTGTTTAATTTGCAAGCTTTATATCAGCCTAAGTTGAAAGGATTATATATTCATTGCAAGTGTGGCTTAAGCTTGTGCCTTTATTAGGATGCTCAAAACTGGAATGATTCTTGCCAAATTAGCAGGAAAGCTGCTGGTTGCAGTGTGATGTTAGTAAGTAAAGCAATGGTGTCTTAATCCATTTGGAAATGTTCAACGTTTTCAAACATTACTAGCAAGTATTGGAGATGTGTAAAGTAATTACAAACTTTTAATATGATATGTATTTATTGCTAGCTAGGCTAGCTAACATTAGAGAGAATTCCCCAACCAAAAGCCATCTAGTGTTGGAGAATATGATTAGACCACAGCTGCTAAAATGAAAGAAAAGTCCAGAAACTAGTTATATTTAAGTCTAGTTAGTATTTTTGCGAATATGTTCAAACCAGTGATGGAGAAAATTTTCAGAAACAAAAGCTAGCTAAAATAGTATCTAATGAGTAAATAGTCTCTAATGAAAAACTACAAATATCCTCAAACAAAACTAGCCAGTAAATTATATCAGAAAATGATTCTGAAAACAGAAGCTAGCTAAAAGTAGGACATATCAGCAGACAAAGCGAACTAGCTAAAATTTCTATTAAAAAAAAGAAGAAAAAATCCCCCATAATTAGCATTAGAATGGCATCTGAACCTTAATAAAAACAAAAGCTAACTGGTAGATAAATTAGTTGGTTAATATATTTTTATTTCCTAAAAAAAAAAAAAAAAACTCATAGCTTATGTTGAAAAGAAGATAAACTAGAACATGAGCATTTCCCTAAACAAAACTTATTACATGAATTTGTTTAAAATCAAGTATGTTCCTGAATATGAAAAATTTATTTTAAAAAAATGCACAAAATCCAGCTAACTCTAGAAAACTTTGCCAAATAATAAAATTAAAAAAACACAAAACCTAGGTGTCCATTTTTCGGGGAAAAAAAATCCTAAAACCCTGAATAAATGACAAAAGAAATAAATGTAGCTAGCTAATATCTTCAGAAAAATCTAGCTAACACATCCTAGATATTATAACAAACTAGATATTATAACAATAGCTAGCTTAGATTTTTTTTTTTTTTTGCTAGCTAATTTTAGGAATGTTCCTGGACACATTTTTAGCTTAACCATATAAATGTCCTTGTTGATGATGTGGGAGTTATTTCAGTGCCTCATAGCGGTAGGATTCCTGGCCTAATGTAGCCGCTTTGGCTCATTATGTCAGTTATTAAATATACAAAGAAGAATGAGCGAATTTACTTATGGCGTTATTCATATTCTGTCTCATTTACTGTAATCATAGCACACATTACTAATTTCATAGCCCTCTCCTATGTCCTTCATGATCTGGCACGGCACCAACATCTTTATCCCTCCTGTCAGGTAGATAATGAGGCACCAGGATAAGAAATCCATTGAAACTCATCGCTATTCATGCAGCGGCTGTGGCGTCGTCACGTTCCCTGCGATCCAGTTGAACCCATGAACTGATCTAATCTCATCTGGTTTACCGAACAGTCTTTCATGTTCTTTTTTTCCCTGATCACTGCGGATTTGTCGTGTTTTTGGTGTACTTTTTTGAAAGTTGAGCAGTAAGTTGAGAGGACGTTACAGCCTCTTTAGTGGCATCATCTCTGAGAACCTGGGCCCGTATTCACAAAGCTTCTTAAGCCTAAAAGTTGTTCTTAGTGATGAAATTCTTAGAAAATTCTTAGAATTATAACATTTTCTTAGAATTTCCCCTTAAATTTAGGACTAAATCTAATTCAAAAATAATTCACAAAACAGCTCCTAAGGTAAAAATTGTTAAGATCAGAGGAGGACTTTTAAGAGGCTTAAGAGTTTCTATAGCAGACGACAAAATGGCGGAAGAAGAATTATTGTCCAAACACTGAACGTAAAAGTAAACACTGCTCTTCTGTCCAATCTGGTTTTATTGTTCTTTTACTTCCTTCCATCTCTCTTGTATTGTTGGCTACATACTATCCGAAAGTGTATCTTAAAATAAACTGTCCTGCAATCATGTACATGTGTAAAAGCTGAGCCATTTTGCTCCCATCAATCTGAAATGGATTACAAGTAATAAAATCAGTATGGTAAATAAACGTAAGAACTTTAATATTAAAGTTATATATATATAATATATATATTATAACTACTGTGTGGAAATTGGTTGCTTCAAAAGTAGACACATTTTCAACATTTGGCTGTTTAAATTGACTTTAAGATATTTAGCCTATTAATGAAACTTTGCATCAAGTAGCCTGTAGTTCTATTTTCACAAGGAATGCTTTGTTTTCGTACTTTCATTTCTCAGAGTTGCTCTGAGAAGTTTCCTAAAATCACTTTTAATCTAGGACTCCCAGCTATGACTTTTTAAGCTAAGATAAAAGCTCTCTGAGAGAATTCTAAGAAGCTTTGTGAATACGGGCCCTGATTTATAAAAGCTTTTTTTTTTTTTACTTTTAAAACTTATTTCTTTATTTATTTATTTAGCATTTGCGAATGTGGTCCTGGATGGTTCCTCTAAACAAATACTGTATATATAAAAACATTTATTATTATACGTTTCCTAAGCTAAAAAGTATTACAGTAGGTAGAAAAGTTGTTTTGGTTAGTTTAATGTCCGTTATTTTCAGACCTACCAACCATTACACATTGTGTGTAACACGTTTCAGCATTTTAACATTGCAGTAGGCTGTTGGGTTTCGATCTGCACAGTGGCGTAGTGATTAGCACTGTCTCCTCACACCTCCAGTGTCCGGGTTCGATTCCCACTTTGGGGTTTGTGTGCATGGAGTTTACATGGTCTTCCCATGCTTGGTTGGTTTCCTCTGGGCACTCCAGTTTCCACAGTCCAAAGACATGCAGGTTAGGCTAATAGGCAAAATTTTCCTTAGTGCGTGAATGAGTGTGTGCCTCATGCTTATCCCTCTTGGGATAAGCTCCAGTCCCCCTGCGACCTTTTAAAAGCGCCATAGATGATGAGTGAGTTTAACGATGGTCATTGTTTTAAAGCAGCTTTACACAATCAAAAGAAATTATGGAAGTTTGTATGAAATGTTAATGTGTAAGAATCGAATCAAAATGAATAGATAGTCAGTGATGAATGGTTGCAAGAAAAAACTCCCTGAGATGGCAGTAGGAAGAAACCTTGAGAGGAACCAGACTCAACAGGGAACCCATCCTCTTTGGGTGAGATTAGATAGCATGGTTTGATCTGCAGTCATACTGTGTGTTAGGCAGCTGAAAGTTCAATATACCATTTAGGTGTCTTTAGGTTAATATGGAGTCCAGTTCGTTATTGGAGGCTCAGGTAGACTGTAGGAAATTCCGGTCCTGAACTTCAGTTACAAGTTCTCAGAGAACAGCTGTCCGCATCAGCCGAGGCCAGGAGCGTCTTTGTGGTAAAGTGGACCGTCCCAAGTCACCACACGCCTCCCAAGTAGACCACACTGGGCGTCCATGTGTCCCACGGGGGAGTGAGTGTGGAGTTTGTAGTTGCAATGTGTACCAGTATTAAAACAGTACTACAGTACTAAAAGTTCAAAAACAGTACTGTGTAAGCATTTTTAAATAATCAGTGCTTTTATTATGCGTAAGTCTATATGGTCTGACTAGTGGAAAAAAAAGTGTGAGTGTGTGACATGAGCAGGAGAAAACCCTGACTGAGCAAGTAATATGAGCCGCAGGAAGGTTTTAAAGAATTATGTGCAAGTCTAGGGAGTGCAGATCTTTTTTTTTTTTTTTTTTTTTGCTTTATTCATAGACTGGATTTGAAGGGATGGCAGCAGCAAAAAAGGTGACCTGACGTGAAATATGGAGGCACTTCAGCTGGCAGAAAAGACGAGCTCCTAAACACAGCAGCAGCGCTGGGCACGTGCTCTTTTAAAGTGTGCTAGAGTTGGTTTTATACTGGGACATTCACGGCACATTCAAGATTGAGATTCTGTTTCTTCAAAAAAAACACAAAAGGACAAAATCGTGTACTTTCTTACCCTGGAGTGGACAGAGTATCGAATATATGTAAAAACTTTCTCCTGTTAAAACCTGCTGAATCAAATCTCTCAGAAACACTGTTCGGTAATCGGAGATGGAATCACAGATGAGAAAGCAAAAAAAGTAGATCGAAAGATTACAACAACTTCAACGCTGTTATTTCAGTGGGGAAAATATGACCTAATCTCAGTAAAAATTTATTTTAGCTTTTCTAATTAATATATATTGGTGCAGGTGTTTGTTTACACTGAGCAAGTAGCTTATTAGTAGCTTATTTTAAAGTGCATTATTAAATCAAGGGTACGGTGGTGTAGTGGTTAACACCCTAAGTCTCCTGGGATAGGCTCCAGGCCCCCCGCGACCCTGAACACAGCATTAAGCGGTAATGACGATGAGTATGCACATAATCAAGCACATAACTGTTCATGTTTATTCAACATTTTGATTTCATTTATGGTGCAGGTTAAACGTCTGGCAGATATCTAAGTACTGCAAAAGTTTCATTCAGTTCTGTCCAGACAGTTTTGCGTGACGCTGTGAGAAAATCCGGCAAGACAGACAAACCTCCAGTCATTTTTTCGGGTCCTCCAATTTATAAAATGTAAAGATATCATCGAAAGAGCGAGTTCTGACCAATGTACAGACATGTTTATATAGATGCTTATTAATGATGGACATTTTTAACTAAATGATTACACATATAAACCCTTTATATACCTTCATAAAACTCAGGATTAGTCTTACAGCAACTACTGTAAAAAAAAAAAAAAAGTGCTTTTTTTTAATTGCTTTTTATCTGAAATACAGCTTAATTAATTCAATGATTCACGTTCTTATCATCCTACCAAAGACACCGCTGATAATTAGAAAATAATTTGACAACAATACACGACATGACGATGTGACGCAAACAACAGGACACAACAAATTCCCATTATTATGTTCTCTATGTTTGATATCTCACAAACCACAAGGGATGTTTGGAAGACTTTTGATTATTCAGAATAACAGAACACAGTGATGAGAGTAAAAACTCCCTTTATTTCTCTATATAATCCGCTGCTACACTAATGCACTTATCCCAGTGTTTCACTAGTGCTTGAAATACCATCAAGGTAGAAAGTTTTCTCAGTGCGCCAGAGCTTCTGTCTGATTCGACTGCCTGCTTCACATCTGGAATGCTGGTCTCCCAGGAACTCTTTTAATGACTCGAACATGTGGAAATTACTTGGCGCGAGGTCAGGACTGTACGGGGGTTGTGGCGATAACTCCCAGCCGAGTTCCTGGCCGTTCCGTTGACTGAACGTTCACAGGAACCTCTGCAGTGGGATCCGAGACACTCGGCCAGGATCATCATTCACGGATGTACGGCACTCTTTAAAGCATTTGCACCATTCAGACGTTTTACTGCGGTTAAGAGTGAACACCCCTTGTAATTAGGTCTCTTCTATAACACATTCATCACCAGAATTTTTCTAACCCATTTTTTTTTTTTCCGATCACGGAAGTGTGGAAGCACTAGTCCGCACTGGTAGGCCTGCGATTAAGTGCCACAATCTGTTAGCAATGTAATGCCTTTGAGAGCTGCTTTTTTAAACACTTATAAAATCTACCCTTCAGATTTATTTACAGACTTTCCATAAAAGCATTTTATACATCTTATAAAATGTTCTCCTTGACCAAGAGCTCACAACTTGTTTTTTTTCCCCCCCTCTCTCAGTTTCATCATGTTCAACAAGTACTCAGATCATTACACTAATCGGCTTAAAAAGTCCCTGTAGAAAGTGTA
The DNA here is from genome assembly GCA_030014305.1 of Clarias laeviceps. Lineage (NCBI taxonomy): Eukaryota > Metazoa > Chordata > Actinopteri > Siluriformes > Clariidae > Clarias > Clarias laeviceps. The sequence continues at coordinate 29,402,524 of JAQMYJ010000036.1, read as the reverse complement.
TTGAGTTGAGTTTTATTAGATGTACCTTTAACATTATCTCCAGGTTGGGAGAGTGTTAGCAGTTAGCGATTAATGTAATTCTAGCATGTAGTCTGACTGCTGATGCTTCTGATTTTTTTGCAGTTTGTATGAGGTTTCAACAGATATTTATACATTGATGCCTAAGGACAAGGAAGGTCATGTGACTTCCTGAATGAGAGATGATCCAAAGTTCCATTACCGCCAATCATTTGTCAGATAACAAGAACATTTAGCTTTGTAGTGTTATTTTGGTAGACCTGTCACATATAGGCTTGCAGCGTTATACAAACCCTAGACTTGTTTACAAAGTATGAAAGACTTTGACGACTTTGTAGCAGCTGACAAAACCTGGGAAATAAATCTCATTACAGTGGAGGCTCCTAAGAGCAGCCATTATTTAGACTCGTAGAATTTATAACCCTTGGCGATCACCGCCTTCCTGGGGCTGTCCATGCTTGGGACCTTAATGGCCCGTTGAAAAATCATAAGTCCTGCGTCATTGATTTTCTGATTGCCTAGTTTGGGATTAAAGCATAAGTTCTTTCCTTTTTCATTTTGGGGCTGAATCTGTGCAGCACAGGGCTGTGAGGCCTGGAAAAGTCTGATTTGTATTCTGACGACATGCAAGCGCTTGATTGGACTTCTGGGGTGAGAGAGAAAAAAAAACAGTACTCAAGATGAAATTGGGTAATATTGCATGAAATTGGATAAAATCACTTTTCTCAGTTTTTTTTTTCTTCCTTGAAGTTTTAATTACAAAGTATGTACTTTACATAAATAATACTATCTCATTCATTCTTTTTATCGCTTACCTTGTACAAGGTCGTGGGAGGCCTGGAGCCTGTCCCAAGTGACTCGGCACGAGGTAAGGTACACCCTGGATGGAGTGCCAATTCAACACAGCACACACACACACGCACACACACACACACTCCGGGCAATTTGGAAATGCCAGTTTGCCTACTCTCTTTGTTTTTGGACTTCGCAGGAAACCCAGAAAGCATGGGGAGAACATTCAAACTCCACACACAAACAAGACCCGATGTGGGAATCGAACCCTCAACCCTGGAGGTGCGAAGCCACAGTGCCAACTACCATGGCACTGTGCCACCCAAATAATAATAATAATAATAATAATAATTATACATTTATTTAAAAAGCAATTAGAAGGGCTGAATTTGGCACTGCCATTGTTATTGGTATTCAATTTTTGTTGATCTTACGGCATATAGATTTCCCTCCTTACATTTGAGCTTTTAATTAAAGGAATTTAATTAAACTTACTTACTAATTGAATTATCGAGCATGTCATTAGATTAATTACTGGGACATCAGAGAAGCAGCACGTTTCTGTAGGGCAGCTCCTCATGTCATGGCAAGGAAGAACAGCAAGTGATTCTGAAAGTTTGTGATGTTATGACATTTTTCAATACTGCTTAGCATCCGGTGTTTCTCATAAACTGATTTATTTGTGCCGGCCCAGCACGGTATCACAGGCCTCCACATATTAATTTTCAATTATTTTTATAAAGTCTAACATTGATCAGTTTAGTGAAAGGGGTCGCCACGAAAAAGGGAAGTAAGCAGGCAGTGTCTATCATATCAAACTGTGTTGATTAATACATTTGAATCAATTACATTCTTAATAGGGTTAGGTATCGTTTACGCTACCTGTACCAAGTTGATACTTTTAAAACGGTACCGCAGCCTAAATGGTATCCAAAAATGGTGGATAACATTAATAAACAGCTTTTTATTTAAAAAAAAAATATTTAAAATAAACAATATATTCAAAGTATATGTAAATATATGTACATACAAAACAACTAATTTACATACTACCTAATGCAACTACAATAATTTAACACCAATAAAAGTAGTTGGTATCCCTGGTACGCTACAAACCAGCTTCAAATTTCAGTAATTCTTTTGCAGAAATATCACCATATCTGCTTTATCTGGGAAAATCCCGCACCTCTCCTGACTTTGCTACTGTTAGTCTGACTGGGGCCGGGATGCCCACACTGCCACCTGATGCCCACAAGCTGTTAATCATGAGCCATACCTCTGGTTTTAGCTTCCTTAAATGTTTCATTAGGTTTCACGTGTTTCCCCCGTTTTTTTGTTGCATATTGCTGTGTCAGAATCCTCTGGTATGAAATACAGCCATACTTTAGAATGTTTTAAATTTAACATCTTTACCTCAACTAGCTACCGCTACCTGCCGCCGTCAGAGCGAGTGTAATTACTGCGTTCACGTGTTCATCCGATGTCGTATTTCCCCGAGTTCTCATGTCATAATGTGAAAACAACATACTCGCATTATTACGAAGATTAATTGGATTTGTATCATTAGCGCTTTCCGACTCGCGTTCACGTGCATTTTCTCAGTCGGGAAATAATTTTTCACGTGCGGTGAAGGTGATGATGCTTCTTACGTCAGCCTCAGAGAAGCAGAGGGCAAATATTTCCATCATTTTCCACTAAAATCTGCGTTCTGATGGGTTCTAGTACATACGGGTATTATACAGTAGGTACCAGAGCCATAATGGCACCGGGTTTCAGTACCCAGGCCTAATTTTTAACAGTGTAATAATTGAATAATCAGCAAGAATGAGAGACACAAGGGGTTAAGAAGGGAGTTAAAAGATGGAAGGACCATGACAAGGAACATGAGAACATGAGAACACGACAGAGATGGAATGGATGACACAATAATGAAAAAGATGCACCGAATGAGGGAAAATAAAAGTAAAAAATCATGAAATGGAAGGAAGAAGCACGGAAATAAGTAGAGAATGAATAATAAAGGCATAAACAGAAGGACAAATACTGAACAATGGAAAGAATGAGGAAATAAATGACTGCATGAAAGAAAGATGGAAGTAATTTTTTGTTTTTTTATTGCACACACTGGCACACACAGTACACCATGCAGTGAAATCATTTTACAACAGTCTTGATTAAAAAATAACTAAATGATCATGAAATAAATTACGCATCAAAATAAATACACATTAAAAATGTAAACTTACACTACAATACACTAAGGACAAAAATGTACAAAAGAAAAAAAAATTATAAATAAATTAAAATACAATGCAGAGAATTGTCACTTTGCCCCTACAGGTTCAGGGTTCGATTCCCACCACTGGGTCTGTGTGTGAGTGTTACCCGGAGGTCCTACCACAGTTGTAGAACGTCCCCTGGGATAGGGTCCAGGCCCCCTGCGACACCGTACACAGGATAAAGAGGTAAAAACGAAGAGTGAGTAAAAAGAACATGATAAATTAAAGGACAGAATAAATGAGAGGTGGGGTGAAAAGTAAAGGACATAATAAAAGGGAGAGTGGGAATGATTAAAGCAGGGAATGAGGGATGGTAGGAAGGATGGGCTAAATGACAGAAAGAGTGATTGCAGAAATAAAGGGTGACATGAGTGGTAGAGGGAATGTGAGAGAAGGAATGATGAAGTAAAGAATGCTAGGGATGAGAGATGGACGGAATGATGAAATAAGGAACCGGAATAAATTAGGAAATGAATGAAGGAATTGGTTTGGAAGCACATGTTCAGTCCTCTTGACCGAAGTCCCAACATGAGTCACGATAAACACGTTTAATATCTCTGTAACGACGTAATGATGTCACTTTGTCATTTAGCTCGGCAGCTGCTGCTGTTTGCTGTTTGGCATGATTTCCTGCAAAGTAATTTGTTTGTTTATTCGCTGATTCAAATGAGATGTTTATGAGATTTATCAGTTGTTTTGCTGTTTTTGTCTCGGTGTATAATGTTGTGTTATAATTCTGTAGAATGAGCCGCATTGATTGTGAATGCAAGAAAAATATCGTGTCTGCTGCTAACCGAATGCTTGCAATGGAAAAAATTGTGTTACTTGTCACAAAGTCTTGCTTCCCACCCGCAAGGTAACGGCTGCGTTGAAGTATATGATGTATGAAGCAGAATGGTGTTAACTCTTTGTCTTAACAATCCCCTAAACAGTATGAATTAGAATACAGTTAAACCCTGGATTGCGAGCATAATTCGTTACAGAAGCATGCTTGTAGATCAAAGCGCACTCATATATTAAAGCTAATTTCCCTAAAAAAAATAGTGGAAACTCAGGTGATTCATTCCACAACCAAAAATTTACATAAAAAATTATTAATAGAAAATATAAAGTAAAAATAAAACAAATTAACCTGCACTTTAGCTTTGAAAAGAATCAAAAGAATCATGGCTGAAGTAAGATGAGAAAGGGGAGGAGGAGGAGGAGGGAGGGGGCTACTGTGTAGGATGATTTTCACACACGCACACTAACGGAAACACTGCTCTATTGGGAAACTTCTTTAACAAGGAACCTCTCTAATGATACTTAAGACTGAGCATGAGAGATGATTTCCCACAATCCCGCAGCAAGCAAGAGAGAAGAACCATTGGCTCAGTTGTGATCATGTGACACTCGGCAGACAAGGTGTATACATACTACTCGTATATTAAGACCTCATTCGTTTATGAAGTGAAAATTTTGCTCATTTTGCAAGCTACTCGCAATCCAAGGTTCCACTGTAGTGACTTAGCGAGCACACTTTCCCAAGCAAACGGAGCCAATGGAGTGGTCTGTGTTGCACAACGTAACACAACGTAACACTTCTGAATCCTCACATTATTCTTTGTGTTAATTCTCTATAGCAGAATCTCTGACAGTAGCGAGGTTGCAAATCACAGCTTTACATTAAAGCACTTGATTTAATTCCTTATCGTTGCTATGGTAACAACTAATTCAAATATATGGTAGATGCTCAACGTGATCTCATAATGGATTCAATAAGTGATTTATCAAGTGAAACTGTCACTGTATTTTTTTATTCCAACTGTGATGTCCAGTAAGGAATAACACATGGCATTGTAAAGAAGGCATGCTATTACAGAAAAATAATCCATGATGCAGTTCTTATAAAATTGCAAGTCTTTTGATTGTGCAGAATAACAGAACACTAACACACTTATCCCAGCGTTTCACTAGTGCTTGGATACCATCAAGGTAGAAAGTTTTCTCAGTACTACGGACCCATGATCGGACTGCCTGCTTTACATCTGAAACCCTGGCCCCCCAGGAACTCCTTTAATGGCCCAAACATGTAGAAATGGCTTAGCGCGAGGTCAGGACTGTACGCTGGATGTGGCATTGACTCACGTGCAAGTGGTGTTGGTGAATGATTGTGTGTAGAGATCCCACAGACAGATGCGTTTTTTCAGTAAGTTGGCGACAAGTTATCCATTGGATATTTTTTTAAGGATCAGGTGTTCCACTGGTTGAGTGTTCATGATGTTCACGACTGCAGTGGGCTCCGAGCCATCTCGGCCGGGATCATCATTCACGGACGTATGGCCTTTTTAAAATGTGTGCACCATTGAAATGTTTTCCTGCGGCCTTTTGTAAATGTCAGTCGGTTTTATGTCTTCATTCACGAGAAAGTCCCATGTAAGTTGACCGCATCTCATACATTAAGAGACAGAATGAGTGATGAAGTAAAGGACCGAAGGAATAAGGAGGATGAATAGAATGAAAGATGGTAAGAAGGACAGAAAGATATACAGTGGAGTGAAGGTTTAAATAAAGCATGGGGAAAGGACAAGGTATTAAGGAGATAAAAATGAGGGATGCAGTGAGGAAATAAATGACTGGAGGAATGAAGGATGAAAGAATGAGTGACAAAACAAATGAGAGACAGAAGGAATGATAAAAAGAAAAAATGCAGGATGAAATGAATTATTACAAAACCCAGAAAGAGGATGGAGGATGGATGTAATGCTTAAAAAAAGATTTAAGGAAACACAGAAACATGAGGATGGAAGGAATGGTGAAATAAAGAATAAAGGAAGAGAGAGGTGGGCCGAATGAGAGACAAACGAACTGATGAAGTAAAAGATGGAAGGAAAAATAAAGAAAAGGAACTGAAGGAACTATAAAATAATGGATGAAAAAAATGTAATGAAATAAAGGACAGAAGCAAGAAAAAAAGAATGATGAGATAATGGATGGAAGGGAAGATTGAATTAGAGATAGAATTAATCATGAAGTAAAGTTAAACAATGAAGAAGAGAAGGAATGATCAATTAAATGGTGTAAGGAAAGACAGAATGAGGTGCAGAGGGAGTAATGAAATTAAGGACAGAAAAAAATGAAGGTGAAAGAAATGATGAAATAAAGCCTTGTAGGAAAGAAAGAATGAGAGATGGGAGGAGTGCCAGAAAGATAATAGGGTGGAAGGAAGGACAAAGAACTTGGAACGAATTATGATTAAGAAGGATGGAAGAAAGGAGGAATATAAAGAATGAGGGATGAAGTGAATAAACAGTGAATGAGAGACAGAATGAATGATGAAATAAAGGATGGAAAGAAAGACAGAAAAATGGATGGAAGGAATGATGAAAAAGGGTAGAATGGAAGGAAGGAGAGAGAAGAGGTGACTAAGAATGATGAAAGAAAGAATGGAAAAGAATAAGGGATAAAAATAATGATGGATGGACCATATGAGACATAGAAGAACCAAAGTAAAAGATGGAAGGAAAGAGAGAGAGAGAGAGATCTAAGGAATTATAAAATACTGAATGGAAGGAAATAAGAACAAGAGGTGAACAGAATGCTGTCATAAAGGATAGAAATACATAAATGATAATAGGAAAGACAAAGGTTGAAGGCTGGTTGGAATGTCGGAATGAATGGGAGATGGAATAATGGAATAAGCAATAAAAGGGAAGATGAAGGATGGAAGGAATGATGGGAAATAAAGGACGTAAGGAAGGTGATGCGTACCTGCTGCAGGAACTAATTACATTCATTAAATATTATAATTTTGAGAAAATGCTGTGATACAAAAAAAAAAAAGAAAACACTTTGAGACATGATGTTTACGGAAAATCATCAATGTTTTATCCTTTACTTGATGTCTTTTCATTTTTGTTCAGCTTGGCTTATATTCCTGGCTAATTTCCCAAAAATCCTTTTAAAGAAACATGATCAGCTTAATGATTTCATATCCAGTGACTAACCTTTTATGACTAAATACTTAAAGCCATTCCAAACCACAGAGCCGCGTGCCAATCTAATGCCAGGCAGAAATCCTGCCAGAACCCCTGTTCATCTCAGGGACTTGAGTTTTAGGCCTCGTTTAATTAGCACCTTCAATCATTTATTTAAATAGTCTCTGCCTGTGCATTTTTACATTCTGTAAAACTCTTGTGTTTTCTTTCTAGTCGGTATCAGTGGTGTTAATCAAACTATATTTTCGATCTCGTTAGCTTCCTTTTTACGCCATCGTAATGTACAAGGGGTGTTTAAGTCAAACCGCGAATTGTAATGAAACCGGTGGACATTTACACAAGGCTTAAAGCACAGTATGGTGATGAGATTCTTAGCTGCAGTAAAACATTTAAACGGTGCAGACGTTTTAAAGACGGCCGCACGTCTGTGAATGATGATCCCCACCGAGGATCATCGGAACACAGCTTGCGTAAGAGACGCATCCATCCGTGTGAATTGTACACACATTCTTTCACCAGTTCCACTTGCACATTAACATGTTCGGTGGATGCAGGAATAACTCTCAGCCGAGTCCTTGTAAAGTATGTGGAAATGGTTCCAGGAACCATAGGAACTCCCAGGAACTACAAGCCATTTCCACATGTTAAAGCAGTTCCTGGGAGGCCAGTGTTTCAGACATGAACCAGTCAGTTCGATCAAGCACTAGTGAGATGCTGGGTGTCTTAATGTAGCAGGGGATTATATAGAGAAATAAAGGGAGGTTTTAGTGTCTGTTAAGACAAAAAGAATCGAGGGAGGAATTGCTTGATGCGTCTGCCGCACCTCGATACAGTCACCGGCCGGCTCGGACACGCAGGCCAACTGGGAGAGAAACATACGCACATTATGGGGTCTCTGAATATTTTGCAGTTTATTCTACGGAAGAAGAGGTTTTTAAGTTCTTAGCCATTTCCTGAGTACATACTGGACATGTCATGTCCATCTTTGGCTTTATCAAGACAACATAAGCCAATCGATGGGGTTCTTCCGTATTACCATATAAGGAATGAGGAGGAAGAGGGAGAACAAAGAAATAGGAGTCTAGGAAAGTTCAAACAATCAAAAGAACATTACAGATCAATCATAAGTCCCTGTTTGACTTGAACGCCCCTCGTAGTTTGCAAAAGGTTTATAATTCAAAAAGACAAACTAAAGAAAATACCGTTTCAATACGGAAATCCTACTCAGAAAGCCACGAAGGACTCCTCAATCCAGGGGTCTGTAATCAACATGGCAGTAAACAAACATCAGCAGTAAACAAAGCAACAATTTATGACGTGTGTACTAAGTTCCTTTTTATGACCTTTAATCTCATCGGTGTCCATGGGTGAGTTTAAAACTCGGGCAGATGAAAGAAACAAGCTATAGTGCATAATTGATAACCAGACATTCAGGTAAAGGTCAGTAGCAAAGAGCAGGTAACTACTGAGAGACTAGGAGATAAACCATAAACCAATCCCAGGATGATTAAGAGTATTAAGGAGGTAGTAAATACAGAATAATTAGAGGTAACACAGAGGGATGCAGAGACAATCTTTTTTCCAGGTTCATTTCGAGTACACTTCATGATAGCTAATTGATTTTAAAGTTAAGTGAATTTAATAGCATGGATCCAGCAGAGAAGAGATGGCTTATGGGTGCTTCAGTTTAGCTTGAAAGCAAAGTGTTTATTTGCTGTTTTCATTGCTCGAATCCCTTTTTCCCTTTCTCATGTAATGATTCACTTTGCTGAGTGTACCTAAAGCGCCGTTAAGCATCCCCAGCCGAAAAAAAAAAATGGTTGTCACAATGTTGTGGCGATGTTCATTTGGCAATGTTACAGACGTTGGGACATCGATGATATTAGGCTGTTTTTGAAAGTTAGATGAAATTTAAAAAACTTTTTTATTAAAAGGCACCCAAAGGGGTGAAAAAAACTTTATGCGAAAGTGGACGTGATGCAGTTTGGATGTTGTGCAAACACCATAATACAGTTGAGTCATTTGGGAGCTAAGATGCACCTCATGGTGACATTTCTGAAAGATGACGAATCAGAGAGGTGACATTACAACACTAAGAGATGCGTGACATGAGATACCACGCTCTGTGTGTTGTACCTGGAATTCTAAACATTGTTAGACATTTGAGGGACAATGGATGTGTTCAGATGTTGTGTGAATGAGTGTTAGGCTGCTTAATGCTGTAAATAAAGGTTTTAAGGCTGTACTGTATTTGCCATGTTGTTTCTGGGTCGATCGTTCAAATTTATCTTGGTATTGGAGACTCAGTGGTAGGTTTCTCGTCTGCCATGCATTAGGCCTGGGTTCGATTCCCACCCAATGCCCAAACCCCAGCCACTGGTTGCAGTGCTGGTCCCAAGCCCAGGTTAAATGACAGGGTTGTGTCAGGAAGATCATCCGGAGTAAAACCTGTGCCAGGTTGTGTGCAGATGGGATGGCCCGCTGTGGCGCCCCCTAATGGGAGCAGCTAAAAGACCAACAACTTTATTTTAACATTTAGTAATTCTAACTTTCTAAAACAGCACTGTCCTGACATTGTGTTTTGGGTAATAATGTCCCAACCTGATTACAACTATATGACAGTGGTCGTCCATCATTAGGGTTTCTGCTGGGTCAGAACTTGTACTGCCTTGAGGTTTCTCCCCCCCCCCCAAATGTTAAAACACTGTTTATGTGGGACAGGTCAAGCCGTAACAACATGACACATAACTTATACTATGAACAAAAGTTTTTCAAGGTCACCTCCAATGTCATTATGGTTCCTCTGTGACAGATTTGCCAGCTTACAATCCAGCACGAGATGCTAACATGCTAACAAACCGACTTGAATACCAAAACATTGTCTAGAAATGTAATTTTTTTTTGTCTATAATCGTTGTGAACTCCCTGAAATCAGATGCACCGCTTTCTTCACTTCGTGTTAGCTGCTGAGCCACTCTCGATAAGCATTTCTTCCGTTTTTGACGGCCATGCCGCACCGTTCCATCAGCTTGCTGCAGCTTATCTCAGTCCAGCAGTCCTGATGGTGGAAAAAATTCCAACAGGCCACTGTTGCCCGGACGAAAGTTATTCATACGGTTCCTGTAATCAGCAGGAGCCAAGTCAGCTTCCACAAAAGCCTTGAAAGAGCACTCCTATTAAAACACACAAGATTTATTTCGTTGCATTAGAGCAACGCCATTGATTCTCCGTGACATCAGGATTTATAAGAAGCTCTGTGCTGTTGCATTTTGAAGCCATTTTGAATTAATGGACATACGATTTACACACTTCAGATTACCTTTTAAATTTCATGACTTTAGACTTTTATGTGTAAAGAAGATTCCCGGGGAGCCGTTCCTGCATTAAATGATGCAGAATTCAGAATTAGCCAAAGTAACTTGGCTTTAAACTGGGCAGATCTAATTTCAGAGTATAAAACGCTTTCAAACTTCCTGCCCACTTTTAAAGCCTCCATGAAATGTGCCTTTGCAGAGATTTGATTCTGGAAGTTGATTCATGTCTTTTTGGGAAACGATGTCAATGCCTGACTGATTTAATGTTCCAAATGTGCCTTTCCTTAACATCCACCCTAAAAAGTGTCTCACCTACAGTAGATAAAAAAAAAAAAGAAAAAAAGGTGAATTGTTTCAATCAGCTAGGATTGAATTACACCATTATTCATAATACGGTATGCGCCAAAATATACAGTACTGAAACTCGAGCACTTTGCATTTGTCAACAGGGCATAGCTCCAGCCGCATGTGTTCCCAGTAGTGAAAAGGATGTTGTGTTGGGCAGTTGTTGTTGTTGGAGATGTCGACGGAGGAAAATGTATTCATAGTTGAGTATTATTTCCGCTCACATGGAAGTGGTCGTAAATGGAGTCCAAGTTTGAAAAAGGTGGCAGAACAATTCGGAGACAGATTTAATAAGACTGCACCAAGTAACACAGTTATGCTGTCTATTATTACACTATTTCGCCGTCCTGGTAGTTTATTGTGTCAACAGGAGTCTGCAGCAATCTTTGTTCCAGGATATGTTTGAGAATCTGCGTGAACAATATGAACCCGGTGAGTCGGTGCAAGCGCATTTCTAACAGTTACATTATGCAAACCGTTGTAAATCAACACGCTAATAGTGTATATGTTGTACTGTATGTCTCACAGATGACAACAAGGTAATATTGTTCGTCTTTACATTTCACTACTGTATATTTTGGCGCATACTGTATTTAATGCTTATTTTCTTTAGATCCATGCTTTGATTTTTTGGAAATATGCATACACATTTATATTTTCAAAAAAAACAAACACATTTGCTGAAGACAATTTCCCGCACCTTTTATATAGTGTCTGTAACTTTTTTGAATTCAGATATTATAATCATCTTATTTGTCATTCAGATGAAACTTGGCCAATTTAGATTTCACATGAAAAGACATAAATCTGAAAAATTTTATTATTCTAAGATGAAAAATTGTCAAGATATTGCAACATGAATTTGACATGGTTACGGACACTACAGATTTTTTGCTTTTACCAGAAAACTATTTAAGCAACAACTTTTAGAGGTCATATGCTTACACCAATGTTAGTTTCAATAGTCATAAAGAAATATGAATGATTTACATGTTAAATTATTATAGTTTAAAGCGAGACAGGCAAACATTGTTCAAACCAGAATCGTCTTACTGTTTGGAGAAGCAACTGAAGAAAAAAAACGCTTACAGAAAACTTTGCAGTAATCTCATGAATAGTGTGCACGATTTGAAAAATTACATATGGCATTTCTCAGTATAAACACTTTCGTATTCCAGACTTTATTATGTCCCGATGCACTGCCACCCTGTTTCTTTTTGAAGATGGTGGATTGCTCAGTAAACTGACAAGAAAGGTGAGCCTGCAGTCTTTATGAATGTCCAATTCACTTGGCACAAATCAAAAGATTGCTTCAGCGCTGTGCCACCACTCAAAAATTGCAGGTCATCATATTGAGAGTCTAACTGGCTTAACAGCATACAGGACCGCAGGCAGTGAATAAAATCCCATCAAGTGGATTCATCAGGGCTGCAAGCTGCCGCTTTCAAAGCACAGCATTTTTTTTTTTTTGTCCTTTGAAGAGTGCAGTAAATGAAGCCAAACTGTATTTAACATTTAGCATTTTTTTTCTACACGCCAGTCACTCCATTGTCATGGTCGGCACTTCGTCTGAAGTAATGCCGGAGTTTTACATCATCGACCCTTTGTAGTTATGGCTCCATGTGTACGTGATAAACACAGGAGGTGCTTCAATCTCCCAGACACCAAGGCTTTCAGGGGACCAATAAGGTCAATGGAGCGAGATCAGGACTATAGGGAGGATGCTTTAACACCTCAAAAAAGTTTTTGCAGAGTGTCGACAGTCTGGGCAAGTGTGTGGACATGCATCGTCATGCAACTCCCTTGGATAGCAGTCCTCTGTGTTCAGGCTCCACGTCTTCATTAAGCATCTCACTGCAATGAGCACTGGAGATTATTGAATCTTTTTTCTGATAATCTTCCAATACAGGCTCCAGAAAACTGTAGACATTAATTTTCCAGGTGATTTGAACTTTTTCCTGGATGGCAATTGATGATGTTTCCACTCCACACCCTGCAGGAGTCAGAGAAATCAAGAAATTTCTCCTTCGATTAAAAAATGCCACCAGGTCCACCCTCAGACTACAACAAACGAAGCACTGCACGCTGATCTTTATTCGTGCAAATCACAAGTGCGGCTTCCATTTTTATTCACACCGCAGTTACAAATGGACTGATGTAAGACGTTCAGCAGTGACCGGGGAGACAGTAGCCTTGAATGGAAAGCACTGATAAGAGATTACGGCCAAAAGAAGTTGATTTTAAAGTATAAAATTTCTATTTTTAATCTAGTAACTAAGATTTAGGAATGGGCTCCAAGTAATGCACTTGTGAGTTTTTTTTTTCTGGTTGTTTGGTTTGTTTTGCTCATATGACATATACTTTAGGTTTCTTAATCATTTTATATCCATTTATACCTATGCCTTTAAGAGCTTTTGTGCATTTGGCACAATGATGCCAAGGGGTTGAATTCATAATGGAATTATTAAAATTTATTGTAAAAATAAATGAATAGAAAGATAATTGAAAAATATTTGCAAACAAAAACTCTATTCAACTTCTATTCAAAAACTCTATTCTATTCAAAAACTCTATTCAACTCTATTCAACTTCCTGTTTTCAATCCATGCACAAACATCATGCATGGGCAGGCCATACAGTGCTAACCCTCGGACACAACCAAGCGGGCAACCTCCGGTTCAGAAAAATGAGTCAGACGCGGTATCAAAACATGCAGTTCCCTGAATGACCACTAGGTGAGTAAATCCCCATAGAGCCCAATGTTAGAATGGCCAAATAGAAATAAACATGTTTACAGCCTGGTACAAAAACAGTTTTTTGGTCTCCATAGGTAGAGTTCCCATTCATGACAACAAGGGGTGACTTTACCTAACCCAATTAAAATTTGATTAATCCATAAAATTATGCATAATTGTGGCAAGGACGATTTGAGGGACAGCTGCAATGCATCACTTTAGCTAACCAGCTAACTGGAATTATTGTAATTTAATTTACAACAAGAAATGTAGGAGCTGACACGGGGAGATGTGTAGGCATTGTTCCAGTTATGAATTAACCCATTCAGTGAGTTGAGACAGATGTAAACAGTCTGCAGTCCTGGTCTAATGCCAGGTTTAGACTGTGTGTAACCAGAGTAACCTTGTCACTTGTCTCCTGCCCGCGCGGCATGACTCAATTTTTCGACGCAATGGTGTGAAAACTTTAACACAAGGGCGCTCGCGCTGTGAGACCACCGTTAAATGTCAACATTATTCTGGCCTCGGTCTAGAGCTGGTTATAGACTGCGTGATATCTTTAGTCGTTTAGGGTTAAATGGATTACTTGTCACACTGTACAAGATGATTTAGAAAATCTTGGTTTGTCCACAGATTGTGTGATGATTGTATATCTTCCATGTCAGTTCATGCGATGAAGATCCTATAACGCTTGACCTTAAGGAGAATGACTGCATGGCACTACTGTACCAGTCCATGCATGTTATGCATTCTACCTCATGACCACAGAATTCTTTTACAGTGTGTGATGTTCTTCCATGAGTACATGGAGTGTAAACCTGCCTTATGTGCTCAATAATATATTTTGATATGTAATTTATTTTAGATTTTTAGTATTTTATGACCTACAAAAGTAAATCAATCTGTTTGAGTATCTCCTAGGATGGGCGTTCAAGTCAAACCGGGACTTGATGAAATTTATTGTGGATGAAGGTGTTAACTCCCATAGTTGAGCTTTAAGTGCTCGTTCAGAAAACATATGGGTGATGTCACAGTGTTTATCAATTCTTTATATATATATATATATATATAAAAAAGTAAAGAGTTTGTAGAAATAGCTAAAAGATTAAAGCTAAAAATAAGCTGATCAGCATCCGGCACATAACTGCTCAACATTTTGATTTAATTTATGGCGCAAGGTTCAGTTTTCATAGTGTACGTACCATTTTTATGGTGTAAACCATGCTGTGTCGCATTGATGTGTGGATTGAGGATTTTGGCGGCTTGTACAGTACGTGCATTCCGGTCATTTCTTTGTCTTCCTCATCCTCTGTCTATATGCGGTAAACTATCACTTTGATTGTCCTTGTTGATTGACGCGTATAGCCACGCCCACCTCGAGGAGAAAAAAACAATATATTGGTACAAAAAAGAGCTAGATGCTGTGACGTAATCTGGCACATAACTTCCCTTTTATTTAAGTTAAGCCTTTATTTGTCACATATACATTACCGCACAGCGAAATTCCCTCTTCACATATCAGAGCGCAGGGTGAGCCATGGTACCCGCACCCCTGGAGCAAATAGGGTTAAGGGCCTCGCTCAAACTGGTGGAACTGGGGATTGAACCGCTAACTCGGTGCCTTATCCCTCTGAGCTACCACTCCCCACAACAATTTTGATATCATTTATTGGGCAGATTCAACTTCAGGAAAATGCTAAAGGACTGGCAAAGTTTCAATAAATTCTGTCCAGCCAGATTTGCGTCACAAAATTGGCTGAACAGACATGCAGAGAGACTGGTTTCTGGTCCTCCAATGTATTAAATATAAAGATATCCCGACAAGAGTGAGTTTGGATCAATGTACAGACAAAATCTTTTTATCGTTCTATATCCAGTTATTTCTATGCCTTTGAGCGGTTTTGTGCATTTGGCACAATGATGCAGTGGATTGAACTCATATGCAATTAGATTTGTGTCCAAAAAGAAATGAGCAAAATGTAATTAAGCAAATATAAATACGTTAAAGTGCATGAAATATTTGCAAAGAAAAACTCACATAAACTGCAAAACAACAACAAAAAAAGGTTTTCCGTTTCTTTCTTCAGCTTTCAACATCATACAGTATATGGACGGGTCTTACAGCGCTAACCCTAGAACCCAACCAAGGGACAACCTCCGGTTCAGGGGAAGGACAACCTACAGTACTGTAAATCTTCAGATTAGCTTCTGTGTAAACAGTTAAGTTGGCATCTTTAATCAGAATGATTTCACTTAGATTGAAGAAATAGGGTCCATGTAAATGTAGCTTTTGATAACATTTGGATTAAAGTCATTTCATTTAAGTAAACTATAAACACTCGATAATAAATGTAATACCTTTGGGTTGTGATTTCTGCTGATTTAACTAGATTACAAAATCAGGTTCAGTCTGTCTGCACGACCCCATAGTAAGTACTGTAGCTCTGGTCAGCACTGTCCGCTGAAACCACTTTTGCGCAGCATATTAGCATTCTGTATTAACTGTAGCTGATGTTAGTCAGAGTGATATAGTGGATAAACTTGAGCAGAGGACTGAAGGAACATGTGGCTGCCAAAAGCAGAAGAAGCTTAAAGCTCATTATTGCCATAGGAGTGGAACAGACTGAAGTTTGGCTAGGACTCAGACTGGAGCCGTCACATTTCAGCGGCCGTGTTTTAGAGTTCGGCACAAGAGCTGGTGAGCTGCTTGCCTCAGGCTTAAACTCCATTCAAAAACACATAGATGCCGATACTTTAAAAAGAAAAACTGTTTCCTGTTGGAATGGGATATCAGAGAGAATGGAGTATCATACAGCTTTGCAAAACTGCCACATCGATCCATGGCAATAATAAGTGAAAAATATGAGAGACGTTCAAGTCAAACTGGGACTTTTGATTGTGCACAGTTATGAGAATAAAACAAAAGTTTATTCCTTTATATAAGCAGCATAGTGGCATAATGGTTAGCACTGTGGCCTCACACCTATAGGGTCAAGGGGTTAATTCCTGCCTCCATTCTCCTGTGATAGGCTCCAGGCCCCTGCGACCCTGTACAGGATAAGCGGTGTAAAAGATGAATGAATGATTGAATGAATTTCTCTATATAATTCCTTGCTACACTAACACACTTATCCCAGTGTTTCACTAGTGCTTGAACACCATGAAGGTGGAAAGTTTTCTCAGTACACCGGATCCATGATCAGACTGCCTGCTTCAGGTCTGAAACCCTGGCCTCCCGGAAACTCCTTTAATGACCCAGACATGTGGAAATGGCTTTGAGTGAGGTCAGGACTGTACAAGAACTTCCAGCCGAGTTCCTGTAACATGCAACTGGTGTTGGGTAATATTGTGTGTACAGTTCATACAGACAGATGCGTCTCTTATGCA
Organism: Clarias laeviceps; assembly: GCA_030014305.1. NCBI lineage: Eukaryota > Metazoa > Chordata > Actinopteri > Siluriformes > Clariidae > Clarias > Clarias laeviceps. Next base: position 29,385,677 of record JAQMYJ010000036.1, on the reverse strand, counting down.
ATTTGGTGACATATTATTAGTCGATTTTCAAGGATCAGACGTTCCACTTGCTGAATGTTTATGGCAACAACTGCAGTGGGCTCTGTGCCACCTCGGATGGGATCGTCATCCATGGCTGTACCGTTTTTAAATGTTTTACTGCAGCTAAGAGTCTCATCACCGTACTGTGATTGATAAACATTTACAGAAGACTTCAGTTTCATACAGTGAATCCTCAGATTACGAGTAACGCGGTTTGTGAGTGTCCCGCAGGACGAGCAGAGTTTTTAATAAATTTGGACTTGAAAAACGAGCATTGTCTTGGTTTGCGAGCACCGAGTATCATGTATCACGCATGCGCTCCTTGTTCTGACGCCGAGCGTCACGTGATCACAACTGAGACAACGTTTTTTCTCTCTCTTGTGCTGCGGAATTGTGGGTAATCGTCTCCCCTGCTGGGTCTTAGTGCTCGTCTCTTA
>JAQMYJ010000036.1:29362828-29373095 GCA_030014305.1 Clarias laeviceps | reverse complement strand
AGTTTTGATGCCTTCAGTGAGAATCTACCATGTAAATGGTCATGAAAATAAAGAAAACACATTGAATGAGTGAAGGTCTGTCCAAACTTTTGGCCTGTACTGTATGTGGTGCTTAACGTCAGAAAGGCACTAATGTACAGTACAGGTGTCGGTATAGTATTTCTAGCATTCTGCCATTTGTTAGTTCATTTTGAAATGCAATAATCTGTAGTCACATAGTATCGCATGGTGTCGGATGTTGGTATCAGTACATCATTTTTATGAGTTCTAGTACGTACAGTAAGCACAGCATCAGGTCAATACACGATACCAGTACAGTTGAACCTAAATTTGTCCCCGTCCACGAATTCCTCCATGAAACTCGACCCAGAAAATACATTAAAAGTTTAATATAGTTCATTGTGATAGATTACTTCAATTTACATGTATTTCTATGGAAAACACTGAATCTGTCTATGACCAAATGAACCGCGGTTCCACTGTATCAGTATCGATGAATCCCTATCTGTTGGATATCTGTATCATGTAATAATCCATATTGATAACACGCATCTTTTGCGTTGAATGTCTGTGTCAATACATATTTATTTAGGTTCAGGACAACTTCAAAAGCCTGGCCCTCGAATGTCATGACCGAGGATTACGGTGTTTACTGTGATGATGTGTTTTTGATGTGACGATATATATTTGAGATAGTGTTGCTTATAGGCTGGATTGTTGGGATTGCTGTGAAATCAAATCCTCTTATGTGGAATTACGTTTACTGGCTTTAGGCTCCGCAAACAGTGCGAGTACACGATATCTTGGTCCAGCCTGACAGCCATGGATATGACAAATTATGTACCCAGGGGCATACTGGGTAAAAGATTAAGATGTGGACTAAAGTTCTACAAAGTCTGGTTGAGTGCTAAAGGAAATGTGTTCATGTATCTTATGAATTTGTGGATCTGACAGCTGTCTGGCCTGGATGTGTGTGAGTAATATAATTTGTATGCTTGATTGACATGTCTCCATTCGCGAAACCCAAACCTGCTACTACTGTATACACAATGGCACAAACTGCAGGAGTGAGAAACATCCACCCTGACATGTACATTACTGACAGTGAAGTAGACTGTAGTAGGTCAGGTTCACTTTTACTTAGTGTTTAGGTTTTGCTAATTCTTCTTCAACTTTTACTTGCTAAGCTGAACTTTTGCTTTCATTTTCTGCTCAGATTGTGCTTTAGTGAAGCATTTACTTTTCCTTATCACATGTAAGATTGTTAAGTGTTAAATTAGAATATCATACTTTTTTTTTTTTGCAATTTAATCTAAAAAAGATATCAACCAAAAATCAACCAAAAATGTTTCCTAAGCTCAATCAAAAATGACTTATAGTGCGGAAAAAGTGTTCATTTATTCACTCAGTTGTTGGCTGGGGCTGCTTTAGCAGGAAGTACTGCATTTTACTAAAGACCAGGTTGCTTTGATATCAGCCCTCAGTTCGTCTGTTGGTTTGGATGCTTTTGAGAAAAGCCCATAGATTCTCTATAAGGTTCATGTCAGGTGAATCGGCTGACCAATCAATATCATGGTTGGCGAACCAGTTAGTGGTAGATTTGGCACTGTGGGCAGGTGCTAAGTCTTGCTGGAAAAGGAAATTGGCATCTCCATTAGCTTGTGAGCAGATAAAAGCATAAAGTGCCCTAAAAGCTTTGGTAGGCAGCTGTGTTGATTTTGGACTTGATAAACTTATATCTAGCAGATGAGATGTTACCCCAAATCATCACAGACATCACAACCCTTCACTCTAGACTTCATGCAACTTGGATTCCGTGTCTCTTTAGTTTTCCTCTTTCATCTGACAGGAAAGAAGACTTTGGATAATGGATCAAAAAACTCCATTTTTTTTCTCCTTAGCCCAGGTGGGACGCCTGTAATATTGTCACTGGTTCAAGAGTGGCTTGATCCTAAGAATGCACCAGTAAGTGTATCCCACTTTCTAAAGATACAGTATCTGTGTGTGGTGGCTCTTGATGCACTGACTCCAGTCTCACTCCACTTCTTTTGAAGCTCTCGCAAGGTCTGAAATCAGATATGCTTGACAATCTTGTGCACCTTTTCCTGCCACCTTTCCTTTCCAGTCAGTTTTCCTTGAATATTCTTTGGTACAGAATTGAGGTGGTGCTGTTTTATAGCAAAGCATCAGGCAAACTTTGAGAGCTACAACTTGCATTCACTGTCTGATGGAGGGGAGGGGGACTAATTAAACACTGCACACAAAGCTGGACGACACACACACCCAGTTGTCAAGAAAAGCTTCGGTTATAAAAACTAATGTAGCTTTCTGGGCTATTTCAAGAAGAATAAATATACCCTGTCTAGATAAGTTAAGGTTCTGACACTCTCTCACTGCAGTACATTTAACAATATTGGGATAAGAAGGAAAGAAATCATCTGTGTATGGAGAGAAAAAGAGAAAAATCTTTTCATAAGCCAGGATAGCACAATCTCTCTCTCTCTTTCTCTCTCACTCTCTCTCTATGTTTTGGCCGACTATAAAACGTAGCAACCTGGTTAAAGGGATTCCTACAGACCAAATTAAATAAACAAGGGAAATACATACAGGTGTTGGACAATGAAACTGAAACACTGGCCAATTTAGTGTTGGAGGTTTCATGGCTAAATTTGACCAGCCTGATGGCCGATCTTCATTGATTGCACATTCCACCAGGAAGAGCAGAGTGTGAAGGTTTAATTAGCAGAGTAATTGCATAGTTTTGCCTAAAATATTGCAACATTATGGGTGACGTATCAGAGTTCAAAAGAGGACAAATTGTTGGTGCGCGTCTCGACCAAGACAGCAAGTGACCAAGACAGCAAGTCTTTGTGATGTATCCACAGGGTCAATGTACATGGCCGGGCGGCTATAGCCAAAGCTTTGGTCACTCGGGCAGCGAAAATCTTGAAAGTACAGAGAAACCAATTTGATAAGTTGTTTGAGGATATATTTTTCCTTCATGCTTTTGTGTGTACTTTACTGAATGCCAGTCACCCATTAATGATCAGCCTTGATTTGCATGTAGTTAAACCTACAAAATTCCAGAAAAGTTGAAGTGCACTGACAGCTGTAGAAATGGTAAAAAGGGTAAAGCTTGGAGAAAAAATCTTGGGCTGTGGACAATGTGAAACATGTATTATTCACTCTCTTTCCCACATCCGGGAGAGTTACGGTGTGGAGAAGCCCAAAAGAAGCGAACCACCCAGACTGCTGCATGAAGCATGGTGGTGGATCAGTGATGGTTTGGGCTGCAATATCATGCCATTCCCGTTGGCCCAATACTTGTGCTAGATGGGCGCGTCACTGCCAAGGACTACCGAACCATTCTGGAGGACCATGTGCACCCAATGGTTCAAACATTGTATCCTGAAGGCGGTGCCGTGTATCAGGATGATAATGCACCAATACACACAGCAAGACTGGTGACAGAGTGGTTTGATGAACATGAAAGTGAAGTTGAACATCTCCCATGACCTGCACAGTCACCAGATCTAAATATTATTGAGCTACTTTGGGGTGTTTTGGAGGAGCGAGTCAGGAAACGTTTTCTTCCAGAATGGCTCAAAATCCCTCTGGCCACCGTGCAGGACTTGTATCTGTCATTCCCAAGACGAATTGATGCTGTAATGGCTGCAAATGGAGGCCCTACACCATACTAATGAATTGTTGTGGTCTGAAACTAGGCGTTTCAGTTTCATTGTCCATTGTATTTGAATTCCCTGAGAGAGGGGATGACTTTGTCACTTTAGCTCTTAGTTCCTAAGGACCCTGGACAAATGTAAGCAAGACAATGGACAGAGTTTTGTTTGTGATATTCTTACATTTAAAGAAAAGAAAAAAAGTCTGGTTAGTATTTTTATTTTTCTGACTTTTCTTTTTCTAATGAAATAGTCCTGATTGGTCCTGTAGATTTGCTACATAAATAGTTTTTGATGATTTAAGTAAGAAAGCTATTGTCCGTCGTCATGAAGAGGACGATATAATAAACACTGATAGCCGGAGACAATCAGTGTTGTTGTTTTGGCTTCCTGATATCTGTTACTTGTGCAGCATTTTGTCTTTTCCAGTAATAACATATCGTATTGCACATTAATCCTGGTCACACATAGTGCTATAAGATACTGAAAAATGTTCAGATCTTCCCCATCATCCGTCAGGAGGGTTTCCATTAAACATGCTTAAACGGCGCGTCAGGGGTCTAAGTTTTGACCTTCACTCGTTAGGAGCTGAAGCAGGTGCATGATACTCTCTGTGCCTCCGGACCTAATTTTTTGTTCCTGACAGGCTTTGACGGTCATCTCTTCTTGCTCTCTCTTGGTGCCAGAGTTTTGTGCTTTGCCATTATCAGGCTTTTCATCCGTCACGGCTCTCCCGGCACCAGGGAAAAGAGCGTATGATTGATGCTGATCACTCTGGCCGCAGGGACATGAAGCCAAAGCCATTTAGTTTCTTATTCATGCTCAGTGTTCATCTGACCGGTTTATTGGACTTTATCACGGTTGAGTGAGACAGACAGTGCGGTTTGGCATTTGCACCAGATTTCCACAAGAATCTTACCAGTTATGGCAATATTAAAGCCTAATGTGACATCAGCAGTTTTTCATCATCCAGGTTATTTCGAAATGTCTACACAAGATGACGGTACTTATTTTATAACCTTAAAATTATTTCATCAGCTTGCAGAGTTTGTAGGATTTCAGCTCCAATCACCGTGACCAGTCCATTCACTTTACTGCCACTAGATATTCAAACCTAGGGATGGTGCATTTTTTTTTCTTTTTTCTTTTGTGGTACTGATAATTGAGCAGACAAGCATGTAGTAAAAAAATCAAAAGGGACAAATGGTGATGAAAGCTTTGTAACAAAAAAGGTAAAGAGAAACCAATTTGGTAATTTGTTTGAGGATATTTTTGAGACTGACTTTATAAGATAATATTTCCTAAATTTAGGCCTTATTTCAAAGTTTTAGGAAAGTTGTGTGTAATTGATTTGCGCAATCCAGACATTTCTACCAATTCGAGAAATTATTAGATTTCCTTTGCTTTCTTTTTCTTTCCAATTAGATTTCCTTCATGCTTTTGTGTGTACTTTACTGAATGCCAATCACCTGTAAATGATCAGCCTTGATTTGCATGTAGTTAAACCTACGAAACTCCAGAAAAGTTGAAGTGCACAGACAGCTGTAAAAATAGTAAACAAGGGTAAAGCTTGGAGAAAAAATTTAAATGAATAAAGAAAAACAATGAGTATTTTATAATGACTGATCAGGGTAAAGTCTGATAAAACACCAGAAGTCCCAAAAAAATTTTTTGTATTATTTTAAAAATTATAAAATCAGCATTAATTATTTCCTTTATAACTATTATATAAAACAAACATACAAACAAAAAACTTGCATGATATGTAACATTACTCACTCTCACACACTTATTCTCTATACCGCTTATCCTGTACATGGTTTCTGGGCACAAAGTGTGGTACATCCTGAATGGGGTGCCAGTCCATCATAGGGCACACAAACACACTCACTCACCCATACACTATGGGGAAATTGGAAAAGCCAATTGGCCTAATCTGCATGTCGTCGGACGGTGGGAGGAAACCGGAGTACCTGAAGGAAACCCACCAAGCACTGGAGTACAAACTCCATACCAGGGGTAGGAAAACAAACCCTTGCGAGACCACAGTACTAACCACTATGCCAAACCCACATTTGTGTATGGCTTATGGCTTTACATAGGCAGACCATCCTGTCCTCTGTATGTACTATTTCCCCAGCAGGAACGTTAACATTGGATGTCTGTTGTAATATAAATGTTAATATAAATGTTGCACTGACCGTTGGGACAGGGTTGATTAAAATCCAATAGTCTAGGCACATCATATGATATGGAAGGGCTTACATCACTTAATCTTCTTTTGTGTAAATTTACATAAGAACAGGATACACATTTTACACAAATAGAAATTTCCTGTGTAGACACTCGTATGGATGCTTAAATTTGTTACTGTCCAGGTGAATAAATGAGGTCTGAGTAATGACTTAATTTTATTGCCATTGAGACAACACCTGAGCAACTGAAGCAACCCCAGATCAGACTATAGCACTGCCTCCAGAAGCTGTACAGTGGCCATTATGAATAGGATCAGTCTGGACTAAATCAGAACACTTGACCTTCTTCCAGTGCTCCAAAGTCCAATCTTTACACTCCCTAGCAAATTTAACCCTTTTTTTCTGATGTGTCTCACTAATAAAGGGTTTTCTTCTGGACACACAGCTATTTAGTTCCAATCCTGTGAGCTCTCATCACATTGTGTGTATGGAAATGCTCTTAATTTTACTAATATAAATGTAGCTTTGTTTTTTACTCTTATATCCTCAATATATCCTCAAACAACTTACCAATTACATTTAAATGATTTTTTTTTTCAACCACATTTTTTCCACAAAGTTATTGCTTCAGCACTACCGTTCTAGATTTTGATAATAGGTTGAAGGGTTCTTAACCCAGTTTTAGTAATTTCACCCAATAGTTTGGCTGAAATAGTGACCTATTTGTTGGTCAGCCAGTGTATGTGTGCAGCAGTAGCAGATTACACAGTAAAGGGAATTTAGGGTTTTTAATCATACCCCTGAGTCCAGATGCAGGAGGTTGTGATTGATTGATTGATTGATCGATTGATTGCATCCAGAACCAAAGCAGATAAAACCACTAGCGGTAAAGATCATGATTGGTTTTATAATTGATGTGTGCATGTTAAAACTCAGACATTTTATTATATATGTATAGTATAAAGTGATGTAACCATCTGCTCATATGCTGTGACTAACCATGAAACCATGACAACCTAAAAACCGCAAATCAAACATTGTTACAGTACATCTTGTCACAAGTGTGTCAGTCTCCAGGTAGACTATACACAAACTTCATCCCCTAATAATAGAAGTTTACCAGCGTAAAAGTTTCTCTCGCTCGTTTAACTTGAAGGAAACAAAATTTACAGTGAACAAACTGAGAACGATTTCAAGGGTGAGCTACATGCCAGGAACAAGGACGAACATAAAAACCACTAAAAGAATTACTAACCCCTGTTATTGAGGTCATTTTGAAATGTCTACTAATGGTAAAGTCTACATGCCTGGAGTATTGGTTCAGTCTCAGAAGAAGTTGATGCTTTATGATGCATTCCCTTTAACTTTTAATCCAGTTTAATACAATACATTTAGGAATTCCTGATTTCCTTCCACAAGAAACTACCTCTCCAGCTACTGACCCAAAATGCTTAAGGCTAACGCGTTTTCTGTTTCCAAATTACTGATACAGTTGCCAGGTCACGGGTCAGTTCAGTCCATTCTTCCATTTGCAGAAACCCACAGAGTCCTGTGATTGGCTGGTAATACCTCTGACTGACAGGACAGAGTATAATGCTGTCCATCTGACCATCTCTGGACACCCACTGTCCATCATTACTGCACAAAATACAGCAGAATAGCAGAGTATACTTGCTTTAGTGTTTTAGTGTGATGTTCTTCTCAGGCCCTTTCTTACTGACCTCACTTAAGGATAAATTTTGTCAGAGCGCCAAATGCACGTCTTTAAATAACTTAATTAGGAGGGACTGATAATGCTGTAAAAGTGATAACGTTTATTTAAAAAGTATGATTTTTCATTCACTATGAGAGGCATTGACTACAAGAATAATAGCATCAATTTGATAGATTCCTGCTTCTTGAGAAAGAAGATTGAGTTAGTTAGTTATTTAGTTTGGTACAACCGAGTAATCTGATTGGACGAGAGACATTCCATGAGTGGCGATGTAGAGCATAACAGCGCAGGGGTGTTTAACTATTTGTATCGCTCCACATCCCAGGTGTACTAACAATAGTTAATTACATTAACTGCCGGTAGCCAATAGGTATGTGTGGTCCGCAGTACTGAGGAGAGAACAACTGCCTGCCAAAAACCCACATTCAAAACCAGTCACAGAAACATTTCAGCAAGAAAACACATCTGATAAAGTTATGTCATAACTTAAACAGCACCACTTTCTCCTTAGTAACTGCTTTTATGTCGTTCCGAATTGCCGTCTCTTTTGTTTTTTGTTCAACGCCAACGTGAGCAATAGAGCAAACTAGCTTCTAACACAAGTCCTTCTCTAACCCCTGATCAAGGGCACTAGTTGGTGTGTGGAACAAGTGAGTTTGTACCCTTCATAGGTACTAGGTTTCTAATTTGCACTGTTTGGGATTCAACCCCAAAACCCGGGAATTACCTGATATTCTGGAATTGGTGGAAATCTAAAGTGGAATCAGTGGAAATCTAAAGTAAATCTTGTAAGTTTCTCAGGACAGTCCATCATTTATTCTCCTTACCTTTTGGCTACAAAGTACTGGCAAGTATTAACAAACTACTTTAACCCCTGGTAATTAAACGAACTGTTGGTCGATAATGGTTGATCATCACCTCCGTCAGTTGCGGATGGTTAGTTCCGTCTAACTTGCGGATTGAAGTACTGTATACATGTCAGTGGAGCAAAATAACCGGTTAAATAAACAATAAAATCATAATCTGTTGATAATAAATGGTGTTTGTGCAACTATTGTATAAAAGCAATATCGCACGAGAGGGAGTGCTGCTGTACTGAATATCGGCACGGCTCTGATGCAGTTGTAGCCGGATGATTTCATTCTAATAAAAATGTTGAAAGCTTATTATTATGGGACTAAGACAATTTCTTAAACACTTGGATTAAAAACAATACAGAATTAGTTCTTTTCACCGACTGTGATATTATCTTACACTTCAATAACATTTACTCTAAAGGCTCAGTGACAGCAGTGTTCTGCGCTTCATTCTGATTCTTCCTCTTCACACTGCCAGTGGACTAGTGGACCTCCATACACATCCACTTTTTTCATGTGGTATACTGAGAGCACAACACAAGAGTAGATGTACCCCTTAAACACATGAGTCAGTGAGCCTTTTACTTTAATCCACAGTGATTTATTGCATACAGTTCTTGATTAGGAATTGGATTTGTACTATCACAGCCGGCCCAAATAACCCTGAAACGTTATCCGTATCTGTAGGAGTAGTGTCGGGTTTTTGACCTTGTTTTCTTGTAATGCTTTAAATCGAGGTGCTTCCTGCAGTGCTTTCTGGCAAAATTGTGGATGTATTGATGTGAACTTATAAGTTCATCCCCTGTCCTGTTCATTCTGCCCCGGCTTTGTGTCACAACTATAGCTGGGATTTGTGTCGCCTTCGGGATTTACTAGAGCAGATGATGAAATTTTGGCTGGAAATACAGTGTCTCTATAGTGTCATTAATGTCATAATGTCACGAATCAGAGGTCTATTATAAATGATTTTTATTAACACTGTCTTTCTAATGAATGATACCAGAGAGATGGGTAGAGCTGTCACTGTGACTGAAAGCTGCTTGCATTGAAAGACTCCAGATTATTTTATATATGCTCAAGTGTATTACAAGTTCCTGGATCATTCATTTTACTTTTAGCTCATACCAGTCCTTACAGCTACTCTTTACAAGGCACCCTGGGGTAAAACTACTTATCTCATGAGTTTCCTCAACTAATTAAAGCCTCCTTAGGAGCTAGAACTGTCAGTTGATGCTTCAAGAGGACCATATGTGGGTCCTAATTAGGATTATTCTTCGGTGATTACCATCTGGATTTTGCGTCTGCTTTACCTGTAGGTTATTACCGGACTTGAACTCTGCATCGATTCTGAAAGATAATGACATAACGAAAGAAAGAAAGGACAGCTTCATAAAATATACTGGAGCATGGGGTTAATCAAGAGGATCTTAATTTTTCACAAGCAACATTTCACAACTTTCTAACTACAACTTAAATCCTTCTAATCCTGCACTTTAGTCCTTGGTTGCAATTTACTGCTCTACAAGCTTTTGATGCGAAGTGACTAGTCAACCAGGCAAATTACCAGCATTTTTCTAGACAAATTTTGACCTGTTAGGCATGTAGGTAATTCATGAACTAAAAAATGTTGTGTATATACTGCTCAAAAAAATAAAGGAAACACGTCCGGAAACATGTCAGGAAACAGTTTTGCTTGAACGCCTCTCATATGTATATGCATGAATTAATAAATAAATAAATAAATTATACAGTCGTGGCCAAAAGTTTTGAGAATTACATAAATATTGGAAATTGGAAAAGTTGCTGCTTAAGTTTTTATAA
>JAQMYJ010000036.1:29340452-29353864 GCA_030014305.1 Clarias laeviceps | reverse complement strand
TTGTGATCACGTGACGCTCGGCATCAAAACAAGAAGCACATGCGTGATACATGATACTCGGTACTCGTAAACCAAGATTTGTTCGTTTTTTCAAGTCAAAATTTATTAAAAATCTTTGCTCGTCTTGCGGAACACTCACAAATCGCGTTACTCATAATCCGAGGTTCCACTGTACTGTATTCTTTAAGAGACCAGTGCAGAGATGGTTCCTCGTCCCAGGCCTTTTCCCCCAAAAAGCAGGTCAAATGTGGTGAACACTGTAGATGCCCGACTTGTTACTCAGATGGCAGAAAGGGGAAGAAGCTTCTGATTTCAGCCCTCCATATGGACTGCCATGCACAGCATTCATTTAAGAGTCTGGTTGAAATGTTTGATGAGGACATCTATTGGAATGGTAGACTGACATCCGTTTCTGCTTCACGCTCAGCAGTTGGCAGAGATCAGTCAGCTTAGTGATGAAAGGGGACCCTCGGTCTGTGAGGAGATCTTTGTGTATACCAGCCTGGCTAAAGAGCAGGATCACTTCTTTTGCAATGCTGTGTTTTTTCACAATGTGACAGCTTCTGGGTAGCGAGTAGCAGAATCCACAACCACCATGATAAAATATGTGGACTTAGTAGAGGGCAGACCATATCCATCCCAATGTGTTTATAATGGATGCTGATGATGGATAGTGACATCAGCAGGGTTGGTAAGGGCATCCTTGGGAAGTGCTGACTCTGGCATCCAAGCTTGAAAAGGGGAAACGGTACGGGACATTTTAGGTGGTACTGTATTCAATGCCCCAAGGTGTTTTTCAATGGGATAGGAATGTGGACCATGGCACAACAAGAAAGTTGCAAGTTTTGGCCGAAGAACCTCTTCATTACCCCAGCAATGTGTGAAGTCGTTTCCCTCTTTCTGGTTCTGGGTGAAGCTGCCTTCTCTATTGGCATGCTGGAACCCAGCTTATTTATAATAAGGGTAGTTAGCTGACTAGACTTAACTTCTGCACCACCATCAGCGCTCTCCTCTCCCCTGGTTAGGTACACAAAGCAGGTTCCATGCGGTGGACATGTGCATATCCAGTGCATATCTTCCGGATTACTTTTGAGCCGGTGAAAATTGTGGGATTTTTGTAATAATGGCTGCAATACCCAAGTGGTTAATGCTATATTTTTGTTAAACCCATTGAACATAAGCTGGAGGTCTATATTTCAATTACATCTTTATTTCAGATCCACTGTGGTGGTGTACAAAGACTAAAATACAAAAATTGCCTCATTGTCTAAATACATGCATATCTCGATGTACATAATAAAATAATAATTGAAAAAAATATTAAATTAAGTTGATCATTGGTTAAGAGGGAAAACCAAGGTATTTATACATAGATGATTGTAAATAATGTCTGTTACTATCCATGAGTAAATAAAAAAAAGTTAAAAAGTAAAAGCCTTTTAAAAAATTGGCATTTCTTGGGTCTTTTTACTTAGTTTCGCCAGGTTCATCATCAATAGCCTGGTCATTTTCTCTAGTACTTTCCAGTCTGGCAGATCTCAGTGGCTTTGGGAGGAAGGTTATAATATATAAACCTGTCAGTGCCTCTCCACTCTGTTTTTAGACTATATTTGAGGATGTAGTGTTGCAGTTTTTTTGGGAATGAGTTGGATTTGTCAGTCTTGTAATCAGTCAAGTTCCTTTAGGCGTCTTTTCTTTACATTTCAGCGACTGCATTATTTTGGTTACACTGAATGGGTAACTGTTTGGACTTTTTGGTGGTGATGAATAAAACCAAAAGAGACTGCAGATTGATTTAAAACCCAGATGACATTCTTCAAGGTCCAAGCTTCCCCACTGTTGTTTTTGTGAATCACGTGCTAGTTTAAGTATGTATTATAAAAAAGATTCAGCTGAGGTGTGATAGACCTCTAGTCAAAAAGTAGTTTAGATCAAGCCTGTGTAGTGAAACAAAAAAGACTGTAGAAAGCCTGTGGGACATGTGTTGGCTCTGATTCTGAAAAAGTCAGTGGCTCGAGTCGTGCTGCCCTCAGCTCCATGTCTTTCATCATATTTAAAAGCTGTCAGCCTGAGACAAGGTCTTGAATCCACTGGCCACCATTAACGATATCCTTGGGGAGAAACAAATCCTTAGCCTTTCAGACCTGTTAACTTTAAGTCTTTGTTTTCAGTGTTCTGTGTTCTAGAGATTCAGTTACAACTGAGAATTTGAACTGAAAAACCTGGAAGTTGAAACTTCAAGTCAATTACAATTAGTGGTTTTTAAGTACTAAAAACGAAATAGTTTTTTTTTGTTTGTTTTTTTACCGTATTTTTATTGTCAACGCTGACCAGATTGTTACTTTGTGGATACGATTTCTTATTTAATAACAAAATTACAATGAAACTTTTCTTTGTTTTAATGTTATACCCTCATATGGAGGTGCTATAATATAATGTAGGCTGTATGTCATTATGAGTATATATTTTATTATACTAAGTCCTTAGTATAGTATTACGTAGTACCTATTTTGACCTTATGTTTAGTCGCTGCATACGTTCTTAAATTTGTCTTTATTCGTTCTACACATTCCAGGCAACTCTGATCATTATATAAAAGAGCTACTCAAGCTGAGTGAATGCACGACATTTTTCATTTCATTTTTCATTCACTCTTAATGCACTATGATTGGCTGACTTGCTCATGTGAGATTTTCAAAAAGTTTTCTTTTTTTTAATAATTCCATTTGATAACAACTGAAACAGCAGTATGTATCAATTCAGTTTGATTTTATTTGTATAGCGCTTTAAATGATGGTCATTGTCGCAAAGAAGCTTTAAAGAATTTTTTAAAAGTATGGAAATAAATTTAAACATGTCAGAAAAGTATAAATCGGTTTGTCGTGGGCGACGGTGGCGAGGAAAAACTCTGCACCCTTAAATTTTCTGTACGGCCAACTTAACGGTTAACCGCAGTATGGAAACGGGGAACAGTTATCCCAGGACAAATTGAAATGTCTGATAGCACTTTGGAAGGATGTATCTGTACAGACAAAGCTAGAGGGGACGTACAGAAAAAGGGTGATTTATGAGGAAATAACCAACTGCATGCGAGCCTTTGGCGTCGTTACCACGGCAACCAAGTAAGATAGGTCGATAACGTGCGGGACTCGGGCTGCTAGTCTGAACGGAGCCAAATCCGATCCGATAGCTTTCAAATATCAGTGTGGACAATCAGTCCTAAAGATCAGATTTGTCAGACAACTCCGAACAAGGCCTGCAAGTTCCTCCAGGAAGTTGTATCGGGTTTTTAGCAGTCGCTTCACCTGATGTTACCATCTATCACTACTGCCCTTCTCCCTTTTATCTGTAATTGCTATGTCAGGTTGGGTTCAGTGTTATTTGTTTTATGATCGATCTTAACTGAACTATGGTTAGGCACTTCATATCTAATTTCCTATAAATAGTTTTCCTATTATGATGCTAGCATTTTGTCGCTTATAATGATTCAAGTCTAGTAGAGATCATTAAACTGTGCTAAGTGTCTCTCAGTAAATAGTTGTTTTAAAATGCTGTATATTTTTATGTGGAATATTGATTTTATTTACCATGTTTACATGAATATTTCCATTTTGGCCTCTGTAGGAAATTCATTGCTCCTTTACGCTGATAAAGAGTAGGATTTATTCCCGCATGGCTTTTTTCAAGATATGGATAGAGGCTTATTTTTAAGGTCTTGTAGCATGTGCTGTAAGGTGTAATGTTACTATTATAAACCCCAAAAACTTATCTTCCTAAAACTGCACATTCTGAACGTGTTTTATTCATTTTATCTTACGGCAAGTTACCAACACTAACCTTTTTTTTTTTTTTAAGTGAAGCATTGGTTGTCATTTTTTCTTATCTGTTTGTAGTTACGGGTAATGTTGTGAATCGCCCTTGAAATGATTAAGTTTGTCTTATCACTTATGTTGTATCAGCTATAAACATGTCATTCCTTTAAACAACCTTCACTTTTTTTCTGTCTCTCCAAAATAACAATTTTATGTTATCAGGAATCCGAAAATCACTTCGTTCTAAAGAATGTTCCATGTGGGAAAGCATTCAGTTTACAAAGACTGACTGTACAGACGGGGTTTTTTTATTTGCTTTTGATAGTTTCAGATGGTATTTAATTAAGGGTTTATATGTTATAAGTATTTAAATCTACATATTATTGGTATTAAATGTTCAATAGTTATAAATATGTAAAATGTAGGATTTCCAGGTTTCTAACTGAATGCCAGCCGCTCGTGATACTAATCATATTAATTGCTTTGTACTAAAGGTCAGGTGGTTTTCCTCATGCCTAATCTTTTCTTGTTGAATCGAGTGATTAAATGACACGCCAATTGATTTGAGCTAAAGTGGCTCGTAAGGCTTTGGACAAACTTGTGGAGTATGTCAGCTTGAGTGCACACTGTCAATAAAGGGAAAAAAAGGAGACCAACCACATGCTGTGAAAAACTCTGACATTTATCTAAATACTTAAACGATTCCACTTTTCACTCAAGCAGTTGTCAATATTATAGTATATTCACTATTACACTCAGATTTGTGTATCCTCGTCTATATAATGCTGAATGCTGGCTTTAATTGGTCATCAATCCAATAACATTCGAAAGTGAAGGTTTCAATTATTTCTCACCTGTACCGAAACCGCGTAGGTGAGATAGTGGTGTTAGTAGTTAACAGATTATGGGCCAAACTTCGCTGAGTGATGATGGTAGAATAATTATAAAGGTCTTGACTAAAACAACATGCATGAGGAATCACAAAGAAGTTTTCATTTTCTGCAACGGAAAAGTATCCAAACTAGTTACTTTTATCAGAAAGTAACGCTGTAATGTAACTGATTACTTTTTAATGGCAGTAATTTTGTAATGTATTTAGTTACTTTAAAAAGTAACTAAATACATTACAAAATGTCCCAAACACTGCCGATCAGTAACCCAGAGCTCTAACCTTTTGAGCCACACTGTCCCTTATGTAAGACATTTTATTTATTGCAGATCAAAGTGGTGTGACAAGGCCATACAAGCTGAATTAGTGTTAGAATATTGATGTATTAATATGGAATGAGATAACATTAGGACAATCTTACAATCCACCAGTCATATTTATAAAGGAATACATTTCTAAGAGTGAAATGAGGTTGTGTATCATGTACAAATTGCTGACAAATTAAAGGTGAAACAAACAAAAAATATCCACCTAAAGCTACCAAAAAACCTTGGTTCATCTTGGCACCAATTTTACAGATTTCTGGGATGCTGCAGCAATGACCCGTGTCCTTACATTAAGATCAGACACAGAATATATAAAGGCAGCAAGTGAACATTTTGTCCTTGAACTTGATGTGTTGGAGACAGAAAAAATGGGCAACCAGGATCACATGCCTTGCCAGACACTAATAGGTTTGCCATGTTGACTTGGCCTTCAAATTGTCCAAATTTCAATCTCCAGCATCTCTGGATGTGCTGGAGAAACAAGTCCGATCCATGGAGGCCCCACCTCGCAACTTACTCTACAGAGCTTGAAGGATCTGCTACGGTTTCCTTGGTGCCAGATACCACAGCGCACCTTCAGAGGCCTTGTGGAATCCATGTCTCAACAACTCTGTGCTGTTTTGCCAGCAGAAGGATGATGTACTGTATATTAGGAGGGTTGTCATAATGTTATGCATGATTTATGTCTTCTGAAATCTCCCATAAGTGTTCAGTTGGGTTGAGATGCGTCAAGAGAGAACGATTTATATTAGATTTTCATTCACATCGAGTGAGCTTTTAAATGCGCCACATATTAAATACAGATATGAAAACCTATTTAATTCTTGATTAATCAGGTCATCTCAAGGAAAACTATACAGATTAGTATTTTTACATTTTCCATGAGCTACAGTAGCTTATGTGCTGCAGCTCCGATCAGTTTGCTATTCACATGAACCTGCGGTGTCGTAGCTCAGCTCCATTGTTCCTCCACATAATACAACACCTGCAGGAGTCTCAGCGGTGCTCCATTTCACCCTCCTACTGCGATCAGTCACACACCTCTTTGTAGTTGGCGACTGAGTGGCTAATTTTCTTCCAGAGCGTGCCTCCTGTGGTGTTGAATCTGCCGAATCCTAGGATTGCTTGCTGTCTTCTGTTTTCACTTACTTGTTAGATGTATTGCTGTGCATGGTTTCATGGGTTGGAGCATTTCACTCTTGGTTTTGACATATGGAGCTGCTTACTGCCTCCTAACCATTTTCACTGATTATGGAGACTTTTTCTCCCATGTTGTCCGACTCATTAACTCATGTTGTCCATGATTCATCACTTTTTGGGGGGGGCAAAACAGTAGAACTGTCCATAGGGTTCCTGAGAGATGTCCATTCACCCAACCTGGGTGTCTGAGGGTGTTTTCACATTAGGTTGAATGAATGGGTGTGGAACGATTGTGTTCTCACTGATCAAATGATCCAGGGTCATGTGTATTCAGAAATGATCTCGGGTCCCTAATATGAAAACACCCTGAGTGTGTGTGTGTGTGTGTGTGTGGTTCAGCCTGGTTGTCTTAGCAACAGCTCTCTTATCTTCTTCTTCTTTGCAAACAAACCTTCATAACAGGTTGACTAATCTTCTCCGGAGACCCGGCTGAAGGTTGTGATATGTAAGATTGTGAAGTTTTGTGGAGGTGTCTGCAAAATTGAGCAAGAATCAGGGATTTCTTCAGTCTGTCTTCACTCTAGACGGGTTAATTATTATTGATTCGACATGATCTTTCCCAGAGTCTTAGAGATTTGAGTTTGATTTGTTTGATGTGAAATGTCTAGCAATCTAGCGGTTTCAATCATCTCCCAACCCCAAGTTTTGTAATACTTTGAAAAAGGTGTATTTTTAAATATGTAATAATATTGTACATGTCCAAAGTGGTCAGGAACCCAGGCTAGACATTTGATGTAAGTTTTTTTTGGGGGAGGGGGGGGGGGGGTGCAAAGCAAATAAGGCTGTCTATTATAACTCAGGGCGAAACGAGAATTTCGAGGAAGTCGTCGGTCCGATTGCTTAGAAAAGTGATAGCGAGTGTTTTGGAGGAGAATTTTTGCACGCCAATCCCTCCATTGGTATGACCTGTATTGTTGCCCCTAAACAAATATTACTCGAAAGTTCTGCCTTTCCTATTGATTTTCCTAAACGATCATGAGCTTAGAAAAGTCACAACTGTTTCTTGTGAATTGCGGCAAGACGCAGCACAAGCACAAATCCTACCAGTCCCTCAAAAGTCCCTCTGTGCCTTTCAAACCTGTTAAGGGCTGAGCTGCTTCACTCCGTAAGGATGGAGTATCAAAATGAAAATTAATTTCTCTATAGCTGAAAAGAGCCCACGCACTGATCCCGTCTCCTTATCAGTCGTGCTGCTTTTCTGCCACAGGCGTGTGTTGTCTAAGCAGTTAGCAGGTCATTTGTTGTGATCATAAGCATGTATGCGTGTGTGCGCGCGTGTGCGCGTGTGTGTGTGTGATGTTTATGCCAGGATGCTCGGCCCCTGCCTCTGCTAATTGAATTATGATTGATTCCTGTGAGACGCCATAATGAGTTGAGGTTGTGATTCACTTCTCCCTCATCACTGAGGTTCTGGTGTTGGCACAGGGCACATCGCAGACTTTTTTTTTCTCTTCTAAATATACAACAGTATTACGGGTGCAGGATTTCTGCTAATAGATAAGTAACGTCCACCTTGGATGGTGTGCCAAACCATCGCAGAGCACACACACACACTCATACACACTCATACACACACACCCCACGCTCATTCACACACTATAGGCAATTTGGGAACACCAGGTAGTCTAATCTGCATGTCTTTGGACTGTGGGAGGAAACCGGAGTACCGGAGGAAACCCACCAAGCACCAACATGCAAACTCCCCGAGGTGAGAACCGATCGGAACCCTAGCGGTGCAAGGCGACTAAGCCACCGTGCCACCTCTATTGCAAGATTGCTTCAAATAATTAAATGTTTATTTTGAGATATGAGAAATCACTCTTTATTAGCATCTACTAATAATCAATTTTGGAAATATACTTAAACATATATATGTTTTCTACTGCTGAAGTGATCGTCCCCATATCATTGATGAAAAATACGCAGCCCTCGTTCTGTGCATCGTGCAAGTTCATCTGAGGCTCAAATGAAGCGTCGCTGTCCCGCTAAGCAAATTCATTCAGTCATTGTTATGGTCTATTTAGGACAAATTTCCTTCCTTGTTTCCTGGAAACAACTTCATTACTGAGTCGTGTGTAGTTTTTTTTTTTTTCTTGTTCAACCAGTGTTTGCTTCCTAAGTTGCACTTGGAAGCGAGTTTGTTCTTTGCAAAATGAATAGCTGGAGTATTTTTGCAGGGCTGATGCATGTTTGTTTAATGGTTAGCGCTGTCGCCTTGCACCTCCAGGGTCCCGCCACGGGGTCTGTGTGCATGGAGTGTGCATGTTCTCCCTGTGCTTGGTGGGTTTCCTCCGGGTGCTCTGGTTTCCTCCAAAAGTCCAAAAACATGCAGATTACATTAACTGGCGTTCCCAAATTGCCCGTAGTGTGTGACTGTGTGTGTGACTGTATGTGTATGTACCATGCCATAGATTGTCTCCGGGGATAGGCTTCAGACCCCCTGTAACCCTGAATACAGGATTAAGTGGTATAGACGAGTGAGCATTTTTGCAGCTTGTAGTTTTGTGTCCGGAAATATATTTCACAAAAATAATGTGGATGTTTGTTGGTTTGTTTGATTTTCATTTGTAATTTTGATTTGGTTTTCTACCTTCAGATCTAACGTTAGTTCATTATCCAGTTTAATAAATATCGAACTGTAGAAACAATCAGTCTGACGAAAAATGTCTGATTTCTGCCCGGCGAATTGGGATTAACTCACACGCTGAACAAACATTAACGCTTTGATCCAAATGTTGGATTATTTCCTGAGATCAGTGGTTCTCAGCTCCGGTCCTGGAGGACTCCATGCCCTGCTCTATCACATCCACTTCGATTGCCTGTTGCTTTGCTGATTATTTAAATCAGGTGTGCTGGGAGCTGAGGAAACACTAAAATGTGCAGGACAGGTGTTCCTCCAGGACTGGAGTTGAGAACCGCTGTCATAAGGAAGTGTGTATAAGCCTAATCAATTCAGTTTGAATCAGATTTGGCTGTCACGATGTCTTCAAGCTTGTGTCCTGCAGTCAGAATGAAATCTTTACAGTTAATATTCTCCCTTTTCACTTGCTTTACTTTACTTCTGCAGAAAAGTCAGGACGATGGGGTTTTCCCAGATTGCACATAGCGTCAGTCTGTAGTGATACAGTCTGTAGTATCAGCCTGCTTTCAAATGGATGAATCCGTCCTCCGGATTATTGCACTTTCGCTATACGGTCATATCTATAAGCCTCCCTGCCAACAGCTGCTTTATTTCATCAGTTCAATTACATTAGACAATGTTTACCTCGTTCTAAGATAAACGATCATAATAATCCAGAAAAATTCAGATGTCCATTATAATAAAGTCAGAATTCATGTGCTGGTCGATAAGCGATGATGTTGCGGTATGAAAGTGAAATTTGCAAAAATAAATTACAATGATGTACTGAATTTCTCAAACGGCTAGAATATTCATCACAGTAATAAAGGTGTGTGCAGTATTATATTCTGGCCTCATAAATAATGTAAAATACCAAAGGGCAAAAATTGAATCATCTCCTTAAACTATAAATCCAGTAGATCCATCGGGGCAAATGCTATCAAAGCTTGGATTATTTCTATAATCCCCTGCAGAACCTTAAAGCACACTGCTGTTGACCTGTGTATTTCAAAAGTTAGAAAATAGAAACTGGAGAAAGAAGCAGAAAATGCAGTAGGAAATAAGAAAGGATCAGATTCTTCCAACAGCTGGACTTGATCTGCAACGGAATGTGAGCGGTAAGATTTTCCGTAAAAAAAAAAAAAAAAAAAAGATCCCGTCTCTCGTTCATCCACTTTTTTTGGATTATTTTCAAATAATGTTTGACTGTGATATATCATTGCCAATTCTAGTTATCTTTATGTCAAACAAATGAAGTTAGCGCTGGTGGAACGTACAGCATCACCTACGTACAGTAGGAGGTTCCATACTGTAGTCACTATGGTTGCCAGATTGGATTGTCTGGTTCTAGTCCAGGTATCTTTCCAGTTTCAAGGTTTTACTACAAACCATATGACACTCAGGACGAATTGGATTCAGTTTCACCCTTTAGAACATTTTTTTTCTAAAATAAATAAATAAATAAATAAAAATCACTTTATCCTGAGTTCTGGCAACCCTGCTAGAAAAGCACATTTTAATTCTGAAGGGAAAAGTGCAGTATTTATCAGTGCAGCTTTATTTTCCACTAACAAATTACAAAAGTCTAAGGCTACATTCTTATTATCATGCTGCGATGACTCAGTCCTGATTTTTTTTCCCCCTAATGTGGCACAGATCTGACTTTTTACAGCTGTCTGAACACACAAATCTGATTTCATTTCATTTGTGGTCCTAGATGAGATACATATCTGATACTCACATGAGAACAGGTAGATCATATGACTTCTTGCCTGTGCGCATGCATACTGTAGGACGTTTGCTGATGTCCGTCTGCACCGGCAGCGACGGGGTTTCACAGCAGCGCTAGCAATATCTGCTAAAACGGCTAAAGCGAGGTGTCTTCTTTCTTCTGGACCTCAACAAATACAGCCGACTACCTGCTTTTCGTCCTCTAGAGCAAAATTCCAGGTATATTTTTGATAAAAATCCTGTACATTAGCTTCCACATAGAATCAGGTGGGAAAAAAAGCAGAATTCAACAATGTGGCATATATTGTGTAAATACTTTTATTGTTCTTATGCTACAGAATTTTGTTACAATTTGCACATTTTTATTTATTAAAAGACAACTCTTTGTACCTTCTTCTTTTTTTTTATTTTTTTTTATCTGCTTATAGTTGCATTTAATGTTGTGGATTGTCTACAAAGCAAGTTAATTCCGATAATCACGTTAAATAATTGCTTTTTCAACAGCCTCCCCTTTTTTTGTCCTCCGAATCGAAAAATTATAAAGTTACATAAACACTTTTTTTTTTTTTTTTAATTTAAAAGGAAAAGAAAATATTATAAATGTCATCTTTGTTTTGGCTCAAACACATGCACACTTTTGCACCCAGTTGCCCTGCTTTTGTCTTTTCTATAAGCAAATGATAAAGTGCTAGCTGGAAAGCAAAACAGGAATTTTAACCTAGACTTTAGAAAAAGTCCTACGCTGGTTGTTTGCATGCATGGACGGATGAATGGATAGATATAGCACCATGTGTCCCCAGGGGGTAATTTGCATGGCACAGCAGCCAACATTAATCATAGAGTGCACACAAATGAAAACCAACATAATTACATATTATACTCCAACAAAATTACACAGACACATGATACCATGGGAGAGAGTGATTTTAAAGCATTACTGTATATTAAAAAGATGAAACAAACAGAGAGAGAGAGAGAGAGAGAAAATAAATCATACATACAGGTACTTGGGGTGTGGAGTGAATGTAATAGGGTGAGAAATAATATGCAGAACACGGAAGGAATAAATAAATTACTAAATGTCTCTGGCCGTCTGTTAGTCAGTGTGTATATATATATATAGGAAACAAGAAGTCAGAACAAATTTGTTTGATTTAGTCTTATAAAAAAAAAAAACGAAAAAGGAAGGTAAAGTTTGAAGCATAACAACTTTAAGAGATTGTACTGGAGTTACATTCAGATGACAGGGTGGCTGTAATTTACTTAGTCTTTCTTTTTTTCTTTTTTCTTTTTTTTTTTTTTCTGAAAAGTGGTTTATTAATAGCAGACTGAATTGTGCGCACTGTTCCAAACCTAAAAGCTTAAAGTTGAGCGTGTTTTAAAGCCACGAGCACAAATGTTCCCGACAGCAAATGTTGCCTCTCTCCTGGGATCTCCACCCTCCTGTCGTCTCGCTAAAACTTCCACAGCGTCTGGAGGTGCTGGTAGTGCTATATTTTTTTAACAAGTTGACACAGGTCTCCGAGCTCCTCTAAAGTGTGTGAGCGTTAATATTCCAGCTGATATACTCCTTAGATAATGCACTCGAAACTTCCTCTGTTTCACTCCTTTTCTATATGAGCTGTTTCATTGTCTATGTAAATGACCTACTGCTGAGGCCTGAAAACTGTAAACCAGGGGATCTTCTTATATGAGGTCACATTAGGGGGGGAAATCTATATAATTGTCTTGTACAAATATGGAAAAAAAAGCATGGAATGTTTATTTAGGAACATTAATAACGTTATTACTCACGTGGGGTGGCTTAGTGGTTAACATTGTCGCCTTGCACCTCCAGGGTCCGGGTTCGATTCCCGGTCTGTGTTCAGGGAGTTTGCATGTTCTCCTCATGCTTGATGGGTTTGGTACTCTGGTTTCCTCCCACAGTCCAAAGACATGCAGATTAGGGTAATTAGAATTCCCTTAGTGTATGTGTGTGTGTGTGTGTGTGTGTCCGTCCTGTGTGTCTAAGGAGTATTTCAGCTGGAACATTAACACTCACACACTTTAGAGGAGCTCTGAGACCTGTGTCAACTTGTTGGCACCCCGTCCAGTTTGTACCCTGCCACATGTACCCTGAGTCTCCTGGTATTGGCTCCAGGCCCCCCTGTGACCCTGTATACCGGATAAAGCGCTATAGACGATGAGTGATTGAGTGATTACTCACATCATTTCACCGTTCTACAATATTATAAATATCACAAGTTGTTTAAAACGTCTAGATGCAAATATTATTAAATAAAATATCTTCTCATATCCAACTTTTGATCTTAAACCCAAATGTCTTCACTTTTATTAAGCAAAAACAAGATAATTCATCTTCTGTTCCAATACTTTGGGAGGTGGACGGTGAGTTGTAGCAGGCTGTATATAAAAACATTACACAGCGCAGTTGAAGGTGAATCTTATTGGCCGGAAGCCAAGCATTATTTTCATACATCAGCATGGCTCAGGCAGCAACATAAACAATAGGTTAGTATTAATGAGCCTGTTCTAAACATTATTGTTTATATAGCAACAGATAATACGAGGGTTGGGCAGTAGTGTAGTATCATATGCCAGGGTATTTAAATATACTAATAATATCCCTTTATCTGCTGACATGAATAGACAAGAAAGTATTGTACTGTGCGTTGTCTGATGTTACAGACCATCATACAACACAATAATCTGACCTTCATACAACAGAATAATCTGAACAAACAATAATCTGACGGTCATACAACACAATAATCTGACCAAACTATAATCTGACCATCATATAACACAATAATCTGAACAAACAATAATCTGAC